>OZ010574.1:127797859-127850359 GCA_963932145.1 Acanthosepion lycidas | reverse complement strand
GGTCATTATGCTGTATTCTTGTGTATCTAGGTTTGTGTCTTTGGGTTCGTTAGCATCAAAAGCAGTAGTGGATAGAGTGTGGAGGTTGATATCAAAACTCTGCTATCTTCTCTGTCCCTTCTCTCTGTCTACTCTCGAATTTAAGTCTGCCTTTTACCCGTCTCACATAAGAAAGTTTGCGCATCTCTGGCATTGATTTATTGCATGTTTTTTACGATAATATATTCATGATGTTCCTTTGTCTTGTAACAGATGACCCTCTTCATAATGTGGTCAGGCGATAATTCTAATCTAAATTTTGGTATAATGTGAACAGCTGAGGACTAATCGTATTTTATATAAATATAGCAAAAATTCTTCTTCATAAATTATGAAATTTTAGACCATAAATCTTTGTCATATTGGCCTGGAGGCAACTGAGTAAGTTGGGGAAGATCTATTCTAACTAACTCTTAATGAATGCTAATTGATTGATTTCAGGTTATAATCTTCCTGGAGCCTCCTTCGAATTCATTTTATAGTTTTTAGTTATTTTTAATTCATTCTTACTTTATTCTCCATGAAACTTAGTTTTCGCTGAGGTTTTTTTTTTCACTGTTTAATCTATTATGAAAATTAATGACAAAGTGGAAAAAATGTTTGCGACACGATTCATCCTTTAGAACCTAATCGGACTAAAATGATGTTTCTGTTGATGTAACTATATATACTAGGGATGCGTAAAAGCGTACAGATCGGTTATAATTAAGTAAGGATAGGAATTGCTGAAAAGGTTGAGACTCTAACATTTTCAACTTTTAATTTTTTTAAAAAATCATTATTTCCTGCTTCAAATCTTCATTAAACATTATCTTCGATTAAAACTGAGCCAGGCTTACCACCCTGTTATTTAAGAGTAATTTCATTTTTTTTTTTTTTTTAGAATTTTTCAGATTTATACTTTGATGTAATCTATACGAGCTACTTATTCTAGGTTGTAATTATAAGACAGATGGTTTTGCTTTTTTAGCTTTTCTACACAAGTCTTTTCATTTTCAACAATCTTATTTATTTCATTTTATTTATTTTTCTCTTCCCATGCTATTTATCCTTTAATACAACCATATGATTGTGTAACATCATTTACTTGTGTTGAATATATAAAGAAATTATCAGATATAAAGTATTAAATTTTCATAATAAAAATATGTAAGTTACATACGCAGTTCATGATAAATAAACAATGATACGGCACATTACCTTTTTCTTGTTTTTCCCATTCGTTTAAGTGTCGTATCCATTTAGAACGCGGGCAAACATGACTCATTACAACTTTTATACCTCTAAGCAACAATTACTCCTTTATTATCACACTCAGGCCCTTCTCCGACATCTACTTACATAAATTGTACTTGGTAGTTACTCTTATCCTTTTCTCCCTGTATTTGGTAACTTCCCTGTTTCTCTGTAAGCAACTGTTGCTTTTCTGAATGGACTGCTTATAGATCTAGTTTATTTTGAACATTAAACGATATCAGTATATGAATTTAGTGTAATATGATAAAAATAAAAGTTTGATCGATATCATTTAATTTCAAAACAGAGGCTCATAATTAGTTCAACTTGTAAATTTCTTCTCCGCTACGATAATTACTCCTATCGACCATGGTCGTTAGAAACTACCGTCCATCTACTTACATAAATTCATTTAGTAAGTTATTCGATTTCCCTCTCGCTTTCAATATGCGCTATGAATATTTTCCAAATCCCCTTTTTCATTTTCATTACGTGTCTCAGAAATTTCAACTCTCTATTCCTGAGTCGAAAAACAAGTATCATTTGTTTCCATTTTCTTTAAAACTTCTTCGTTACTCCAATGCTTGCGCTCTCTCTCTCTCTCTCTCTCTCTCACACACACACACACTCTCTCTCTCTCTCTCTCTCTCTCTCTCTCTCTCTCTCTCTCTCTCTCTCTCTGATATAGTTTTTTATCCTTTTGCAGAGCCACGTCTCTGCCATTTTTATTTGCGATTAAATTTTCCAGCATTTACTGCCATACAGTAGGATAGATATTACATAGCAGTTAAATACTTTTTTATTAGTTTCTAACGAAATGATCCTGATTCTTAATATTTTATTTAATTTTGAAAGGCATCCTTTGCGATTGAAATGTATCTTCGGATTTCGGTGTCATTTGTTAACATTCTGTATTTTCTTAATACTGTTGTCTCCAATTCGGAGTTTAGACCATTAGCTGTAAATCTTGCTGCTGACTATAAATTCTCTCGTTGTACAGTTAATAGTTGTTAACGGCCACCCCTCTGGGACCTAAGCGATCAATGCAGGAGTCCATCAGGGCTCGCTTCTTGGTCAAACCCACTTTCTATTTTGCATAAATGATCTGCCTAAGAGCATACTTCGATTATTTGTGGATATCTATGCTGATAATACAAGGATATATGGGTGCACCTCCAAAATACTTCATGACCAAAGCTTGACTCTCCTCTGACTTAGCTCTAACAAATCAATAAAAAAACTGGCTGATCATATTCCAAAGCCAAACTAGCGACGTTCTGTCATCACCATGTGGACTCTGAATTTTCACCTATCGCGATGAACGTGTGTCTTGAGCGCCTATTGGGACTTAAACTCAACCCAGACCTCAAGTGGAACTTGATTCTTCCTGCTATCTTCTACTTTTACAAGAGCCAGATCAAGCCAAAAATGGAGTACCTCTACCATATATGGGAATAACCTGGCCAATCTTCTCTTTCAAACTCGATAGTCAAAAAGCGTCTCTGCGTCCTTTGGAGTGATGAATTATTTTTCACTCTACAACACCTTTCCTCTAGACGCTATTTCTATGGAAAGTGTCCAGACGAACTACATTCTTTAGTTCCGACATTTCTAACCTACAGAAGCTACTTTCTACAAACCCATGTTTTGTGGAACCGACTTCAAGTCTCGAGTTAACCGTTATCTTCTTCACATATCCCCATAAACTGTGCCTCCTACTCTGTAACCCTTTACATCAAGTGGCTCTCGAGTCTTGTACAGAGTGAACATGATTGTAAAAAATATTTAGTCTTTTATATTTACTAAGTTTACCCCAATCTTATTAGCAGTGGCCATCATTCTAACCATTGATCTACAGAAAAAGCTCAAGTTTTGTGTGTTACAGATTTGCAGACGACTGTATAGCAGCTTGCGACTGAGTGTTTACGTACACTTTTTTAAGTGTGCTGAAGCCGAACGATTTCTACGTGTGAATGTGAGTAAATAGTTTCTAACGACAGTTCCAGTATGTCTGAATCTTTTTTTTTATTATTATTATTCCTGTGGGACCATTTCAAATGCGCTTGTATTCTTTACTATATGAATATTTTAAATGATTTAAAACTTCAGAACGATTCAAGCCTTTTAATGTCGGTTTTATTAGATCACAAGTGCTATGTCGAGGCTTTTACTTCGCTCATTCAATTTTGTCCCTTCCCAGCTTCCAATCCTTTCTTACTGAAACCAGATTAATCACCTCTTCCCCAAAGGCATGCAAGCAGTAACACGAACAAAATATAATGTTAACGTAAAGCGTCAACCTGATAAAACAAATATTTCTAGTCTAGAATGGCATTCAACTATTATCCAGGATATCAGCTACCGATTGGTGAAAAAGGAAATTTTATTTAAGTAAAATAAAAATATTTATCGTTTTGAATCAATATATCTATTTGGAAGCATTTCCGCTTGTTTTATCGTTATTTATTTTTACACTTATTTTCTTGTTTTTATTTTTATTTTTTATATTGTTTATTTTTACTTTCTTGGCTTTTATCTTTATCGGGGATCCTGTATTGTTATTTTTCTTTATATTATACCTTATATATATATATATATATATATATATATATATATACACCTATATGTATGTGTGTTTGTGTGCGTGAATATTGTTCTTTTACAGATAGTTAATATCAGGGCAGATTGAGTCCTATACCCTTGAGTGATAACCAGCCTAGGAGAAGGACAACTCTGAAGTCGAAATCTCCAAGTTTGGGTAAATATTAGGTTGGTGCAAAAATAATGACGTAATAATGTCGTTTTTTGACGTATTTTTTAACGTCAGAAAACGACATTAATACGTCATTATTTTTGCACCAACCTAATAGTTGGGCAGACTGGCTGGCAAGCAGACTAAGAGGAGGAGAATTTCGAATTCAAAAACCGTATGTAGCTCTAGCGAAGCACATACTATGCAGCTAATAAAAGGATCGTGGAGCTTACAATGACTCGATGATCCTAAAAATGTATATATATATATATATATATATATATTAGGATATTACACCGAAAACATGTCAAAATGGCTACACAATTGCAGTCGTGTTTCGATGCGTATCAATGTATCTCATCAAGCAATTTTAAATTACTGGTGAGTGAACGATTTATTTTGATTTAAAAGAAAAATACAACCTCTTTTTACGAAGTTATGGGGATTATATGGTTTGTGAGATTTAATCTGATCAACCAATCAAATATGACCTACGTTAAATTTAAGCTAAGCGGAGCACAATTAATACTTATTTATTATAAATGGGTCATGACCCGTAGATTGGCAGCTAACGGCATCCAGACAATAAACTAAAGCCAATGCAAATAGTTACATAAATTATAAAAGCTAGACAATGCCGTTTCCTAAGAAATAAAAATGGAGTGGAGAGGTAATTTAATAAAATACTAAACAAGTTATATGCTTTGTGAATTATCTGCATAAAAATTATTTATAGTTAACTTCTTTAAGAAACTAGTAAATAATTTAAACATATAGAATTATTTGGTAAATTAATATGCAACTGTTGAATAGAGATTCTTCATATAAGATGCTAATAGTACTAACCAATGTAAAATGTCAAACAAATACCAATACAACCGTACAAGATGTTACTAATACTACCAGATTAGTAACAAATCATATTAAATCCAAATTAATCTTACAAATAGAAAAATAGGCCATATATGGTGCAACGCAGTACATTTAAAACATGAGAAAAAGCATAATCAAATTCGAAAGTTTATATTGTAAGGTAAAAGGTAAACTGTGTTTACAATTTACTGTCAACTTATTTCTTTGATTTGATAAGGAATTTTTACTGAATCTGATAATTTCCAATTTTTCATGTACGCGCAGAAAACAGAAAACTTTTTTCTACTTGTAAGATTAATTTGGATTTAATTTAATTTGGTATTAATATATATAATATGATATACATATATTCTCTTAGCATTGTGGATGAAATAGTAATGATATTGGAGTTTTAAATGTTATTTTCAACTCATATTTCTCCTACTGGTAAATATTGAGAGCTGCAGTTTCTTAATGTACTTTTATAAAATCCTATAATTATTCCAGATTTCATTCTGATACAGAGGTGAGAATATTAGTTTATGCTGTCATTCTTGTTCGCAAATTTTCTGCAAACTTTTAACTGAATGTCACAATTCGTTCGATTTAGCGTGATATCTAGGAAGAGTAACGCTTTATTAGTTTCACTTTCAAATGTTAAATCTATTGTGGATTTTGTTGACCATGTTTGCCGCGGTCTCTGAATATGGAATCCAGTGAAGTCCGTAATCTGTTCAATATCAGAGGTCGGCAGTGAAGATTCAGAGAAAGTAGCGGTTGTTAAGTAATTCTTTAAGTTTTCGATATCAGGTTGGCAGTGCAAACATTTTGGGAGAAAAAACATGGCTGCCTTTATACACGTCGCATTGAATATTTTGAGCTTTCTGATTGGTTAACCCTTCTATTGGTGAACTATAATACGAGTCAGCTCATTTAGGCTAGCTCACTAGTACTTACATACCCAAAAAACTGCAACACCCACTCATTTTTGGGTGTATTATGGAATCTTCTTTCAAAATATTAGTAAAGTCAATATTCATATGGAACAAATACTTTAGTATTCAGAATTTTCTTTCTTTTTTTTCTTTTATTTTTTTTTTTTTTTTTCTTTTTCTTTGGTATTCAGAAATACCCAGGGCTATCTCAGTTTTTGAAGTTGCGGGGTTTGACTAGTGCTTAATTGAAGGTCGACCCTTTGTAGCAAACGGTTAGGTTTTATTTTATTTTGTTCTGCAATGTTTTGAATTTTTCTTTTTCCTCCCATTTCTGTGTACGTATTTGGTTTTATTTTTTGCATTTTTCTTTGTTTATTTCTCCATTATAATTTTACCCCCCTCCCGTTTTAGTATTGTATTCTTTTGAATTTTGTGTTTATTTCAGTTTTAATTTATTTCAGTTTTAATTTTTACGTTTATTTTCCACTTGTTTGATTTGAGTTATGCTTTGTTTTTGTTTTCAAAAACTATATAAAAAAGGCGAACGTTTTTTCGTTTAGCCGCCGTGGTAGGAAATCCCCATGGCGGAAAATATAATATTGTTACCGTCGCAAACGGTGCAAACGTCACCGACAGAAAATTTGCCACCGGCAGAAAATGTGTCACTGGCAAAAACAACGGCATGGGTGGAAAACGGGCCTCAAAAGAAGGACGCCGCCTATTACAGCCACATGAAGGAGAAGTACGACAAGTATGCCAATGGGACAGAGTTCCTGACGATCCCTGAGGCTTTAGAGGAGGTAAACTCAAGAATAATTTCCCTGTTGACTTCCCACGTGAAGAGTCTGAAATTGACTGGAGTCAGCAGGGAAAACGATGGAAAAGACCTTGAAAAAGCTTAATATCACACCAAGTGTCTTGGCTAGGAGATCAAACGCTATGTGGGATATTCTCTTAGCAACAGAACAAGAGACTAAACAGTTAGCCGGAAGCACCATGGCTACTAACAATGTTAGGCTGCAGACGGAGTACATGAGCACCCGACGTACCAAAATCACGGTACATGGGGTGCCCGTGGACATTTCAACAGACAGAGTTGGAGCTTTCTTCACCCAATATGGACCAGTAGAGGAGGTTGCCGCAGTCATCAGCAAAACGGGTATAGCAACAGGAGATATGACTCTACAAGTTACATTGACAAGAGAGGCGTTTAGAGATGTTCCAAATGTCCTGTTGTGTCGTAAGAGACGTATGCTAGTGGTTGTGGAGGGAAGGAAGCCATACTGTTGGAACTGTGGAGTGTCTGGGCACATGTCCAAAGTGTGCCCAGGTAAGGCTCCGCAACCTCCACCCTGCCCAACTACAACGACGGCAGCGGCCACCACAACAACAACTGCAAATAAAACAAAAGTAGTGGTGTCAACAGCAGTAAAGACGACACCAGCAACACCAACAGCATCAGAGAAGGCTTCAGATGGGGAATGGACAATAGTGAAGGGCAAAAAAAACACGCCCTCCCCCCAAAACGGAAGGCTCCAGAGCAACAGCGTCCACCGCAGGAGCGGTCTCGGAAGGAGCAGAAAAAAACAAAGTCCCCAGAAACCAGAGAAACAGTCAGAGAAACAGTCAAAACCCAAAGAAGTTACGCGCAGCCCTGAGAAACAGGCTAAGCAGTCGCGGGAAAAACAGCAGGTGTCCCACAAAGAAAAACAACCCCCAAAAGAACAGAAGCAGAAGCAGCAGCAGCAGAAACAACCAATTTCAGAGGAGGAGATGGAGGTGGAGATAATGCCTCCACCCCGTGCATCATCCTTAAAGAAGAGCAGAGAGGAAAAGGAGGAAAAACCAAAACATTCAGAAAGAAGCAGAGCAGACAGGAGTGCAGCTATATCCAGGTCGCAGTCCTTCTGTTCCCTCCCTAAAGAAGCGGTCATAATCCCCAAAGTTAGGAGCATCTCTTCCTCCCCTTCCCGTGATCCATCCTCCTCTCCCTCTACATCTTCCCCAAGGTTTATCTCCACAGCCCTCAGGCGTCAGCTGCCTCCCTACCCCACCTGTCGAGGAAGAAGAAGGTGAAAAAGAAAATTATTTCGCAGACCCAGAAGAAATATGTAGGGTGAATAAAAGTGAACTGAAAAAGGACTTACCAAAACACAAGAAGGCCCTGCTGAGTATGCTTTTTAAGAAAAACTCAGTAGATGGCAAGTCGACGGAGGATCCCCGTAACTTCCCGGATGCCCCGCGGGTTATAACTTGCATAAGGGAGACGGGGAGTCGCCTCAGGGTGTGGAACCATGTATACAAGGCCAAGGTGGCCTTTCCTAAGATTAGGATGCTGGAAGTGTACTCACTTTATTTGAAAAAACTCAGGCAGTTCTGTTTAGGGAGGTTCCCCGTCATACTCCATCCCTCCTTATATCGAGTGATTAAACTAATATACCCCATGGATGTCGGCGTAATTGCCCTGGATGGGCGTATGACGTCAGAACTAGGTGTAGGGAACCTAGGGCAATTCGTCGGGGTCCTGACTGACGCATATTTCCGCCCCGTATGTGGGTAGGTTAATTCTTATTTTTCTACTTACAGGACTTAGGAGATGTCAATCAAGATAGCTACGATGAATGCAAGGAGCTTGAGGGATCGGAATAAGGCTGCCCGCCTGCTTCGGAACCTCTTGTCCTTTGGTGTGGATGTTGCCGCGATCGAAGAGACCTACTTGGTTTGCAGTTCCGACCCGTGTGTGCTGGAGGATGACTTTGTCGTCTATTCAGCATATGGGGACCGGTTTGCCAGAGGAGTTTCTTTGCTGGCTAGACGTACTCTTTATGCGAAGGTGGACCTTGTGCATACCGATGCCGAGAGCCGGTTGTTCGGAGCCGATATTGCCGTGAAAAGTGGTTCGTTCCGAGTCGTTGCGGTTTATACGCCCAATGACCGGGAGCAGCCGGTCTCGTCTTTTAGGCGGTTAGGGCCGTTCCTAGTGGATTCGACGCGCCTAGTTCTAATGGGGGACTGGAATGCCATCCTGGACCCCAAGTTAGTTTGGGGGCCTGGGTGCTAGCGGGAGAAGGGGCGATCGTAGCCTGGTTGATCTGATCGACGATTATGGTCTCGTCGATAGATACCGGGTCGATCACCCCGGGGGCGGAAATCTGGACGTGGGCTCTTAATTGGCCTTTTGACATGGTAGTTAGCTACCTTGACAGAATGTTAGTTAGAAGAGCCGACATAGATCTGTTAGATTGTCCTACGTTCAACTGGAAAGGTTATTCGGACCACAAACTTGTTTGTGCCCGGGTGGCGTTAGAACATAGGCTTAGAATGGCTGGTTACTGGAAGTTCAATCTGTCCTTACTGGACAGGCGGGACTTCCAGGAGCAGCTAACTAGACTAGTGCAGCGGGAGCTAGTGGGGGCGGTCATCGGGAATAAGTGGTGGGAGCGACTTACGTGTAAGATTAGGTCTTTCACCACTGTTTTTGGCAAGCGGCTCGCCCTAAATAGGGCTAAAAAGGTGAAGACACTTAAGGCTAGATTTTCCCGGGCGGTGGCTGGGGGGATACCCTAGAGATAGCTTTAGCTAGGGAAGCCCTGGAGCGTTCGAATAGCGAGCGCTACATGGGACAGGTTATTAGACATAGGCTAAGCAAGATGTCTTCCGAAGCGGTGAAGATGGGCGCAGATCTGCGCAGGGAAGAGGTCCCGTCGAGATGGCGAGCGTTACATTCGTCAGGTTGATACCCCGAAGGGGCGAACTCTTCGGGCCACTGACGACATGTTCGAGACGTTTCGGCGACATTTCTAGAACCGGTTTACCAAGGAGCCTGGTCTCCGTGAGGAGGAGTTTCGCAGCTATTTGGTTGACTTTCCTCGCCTTTCTCCGACTGAAGCGGCTAGCTGCGAGGGAGAAATCACGGAGGGCGAAGTCTACGCGGCTTTGAAGAGGGTTGGCAGAGGCAAGTCGCCCGGTCTGGATGGTTTGCCCTATGAATTGTACTTGAGGCTGTCGCACATCTTTGTTCCGATTTTGACTGCAGTGTTGAACAACTGGTTTCGGTCGGTGTCCATCCCCAACCGGATTGCCAGGGGTCTGATCACTCTGTTGAAAAAGGCAAGGGTGGTAGAGGAAAACTAGATGATTACAGGCCCATAACTCTGCTAAACACAGGTTTAAGATTTTGGCTAAGATCCTGCAGGGATGTTTGCAGTCAGTTGCCGAGTCTCTGTTGGGTCCTGAGCAGACTTGTTCTGTGAGGGGCCGAACAATTCAGAGCAACCTGCATCTGATCCGCGCTGATCAATTTGGATCGGTTCATGGCATTTGATAGGGTTGACCATCGCTACCTTGCTACTGTCCTGCAGGCCGCTGGATTCGCACCCAACTTCTGCCGCTGGATTAGCCTCCTGTATCGCTCCCTCGGTGCTGTGGTACAGGTGAACGGAAAGTTGTCGGGCGCTTTTGTGCTGTCTAGGTCGATTCGTCAGGGTTGTCCGCTGTCGCCTCTCCTTTATGCTTTGGCGTTGGAGCCTCTCCTTCGCCGGCTGAAGGACGAGACGTGCATTCCGGCCCTGCATGGAATCGCCGTTCCTGGAGGGTCTCTAGCCAGGGTTTCCGCGTACGCCGATGACGTATCTGCTTTCGTGTCGTCCCTCAGCGACATTAAGGCGGTAAAGAAGGCGCTTGATCGATACGAGAAAGTGACAGGGGCCAAGATAAACCGCGACAAATCGTCAGGCTTGCGGTTAGGTGCCTGGAAGAGGGTCGATGTTCCGGGCCGCTTCGGTTGGACGGACGGTCCTGTCCGCATTCTTGGAGTGTGGTTTGGACCCGACCTCCAGCTGGAGAAGAATTTGTCTGAAGTACGAGCAAAGGTCGATTCTGCCGGTCAGATTTGGAATCGACGGAGGTTGTCCGTGAAGAGCAGGGCGGAGGTGTGTGCTACATACATCTTCGCTCTTGTTCTTTATCGATTGTCCGTACTTCCTCTCTGTGACGACCACATGAAGGCGCTAGAGCGATCGCTATCCTCCATTTTATGGAGGGGACGCGTGAATCGGTTCGACAGTCGAGTCTGCACTAAACGTCCGTGTCATGGGGGGCTCGGAATGCCACACCTAACGAGTCACGTTCGTGCCTCTAGGTTGGATTTCCTTCGCCGTGCGTTGACAGGAGGAGATCCGATTCTGGCGGGGATTGTTAAGGACGTGTTCCCTTGCCTTACTATCAGTCCCCCCATCTCGCGGGTTGAGCGCAGTCGTAAAACCAGGGATCAATCGAATTTCCTTCGCGAGTGTCGGTCGGCCTTGTTGGCCATTCCACGGTCCAGAGACCTTTCACGGCCTAGGAAGGACTTCCATCGAGGGATAGTGGAGGGGCCCGCGAAGGATCCCCTACGAGTCGGAGGAGGAGTATCGCTCCTACTAGTCTTGAGCGGCGGATTACCTCAGTAACCTATTGTTTTCGCTTACCTGGCGATTGGCTCGGAATCGGCTGCTTCTCAAAAACAAGGCTTTCATATGGGGCTTGGCGGATTTGCCAGACTGTGAACGGTGTGGCCTTGGTTTAGAAGAAACGGCTTCGCACGCCTTCTACCATTGCCCCCGAGTCCGCCCATTATGGGACCATGTCGGAGAGCTGACGGCTCGTCTCGCTCCCGAACAGCTTGTGTTCATTGATCGCGCATACGCGTGTGACAATGTGTCGCCCCCGTGTTCCGGGGTGAAACAGATGGTGTTTCTGATGCTGCTAGCCACGGCTCGAATGGTGATTTGGAAGACGCGAAAGGAGGAAGTCTTGCGAGGCAATCGTCTTTCTCATCAGGATCTAATTCGATTCTTTGAGCATCAGCTCAAGATGAAGATTACAACTGATAGAAAATGATTGCATTCGACAGTCTTTAGCGAAAGGTGGGTAAAAGAGGCGAGCTTGGTTCGTGTGAACGGGGCTAGCCTTGATTTTCTCTTCTAGGTCAACCTATGGCACATCGGGGTGGTTTCCTGTGGAACCCTCCCCTTGGTTAGGTTAGACAAGCTTTTGTTTATCTAGTTAATGTGAGTAAGTGTTGTTCCTGGCCTGTATCCCGGCTGCTCTTTGGTTATAATTCAGGTCGAGATTCCCAACCTCCCCAGTTTGTTTTGGCCCCCTTTTCATCTCGACTGGGTCAGCTTTACATTTTCCCTTTCCCGTATGATATTTTACCCTTTTCCCACTCCCTTAGAGAGATTTGATTTTGTCCAACGGGCAGAATACAGCGCCCTCTCTGTTTTGAGGGTTGGACGGGCCCTAGTTATGTTATGTTCAATTTGAATTATGTTTATATTTTAGTTGATTATTGGGTTCATCTCCCCCTCCCTCTCATTGTTTCATCATAGAAGTTTAAGTATTTTATTATCATCATCAAATTTTTATGTCATGGGGCCCGTTTTTGTAGTTTCCCTTTGAGAGGATGTGGTATTATGGTGGATGAAGGATTGATGGTGACGGATGAGTTCTTGTGGTGAATGGGTAAATTTTAATGTATGTATGGGTCGTGAATCAGATTAGCTAGGTATAAGATAGTTAGTGTTGACCAGCCTCCCCCTCCCTTTTTTCGGCCTTGTGCCACAATTTTGTATTTTCATGCAAAATAAATGCCCTAGTACTTACATACCCAAAAAACTGCAACAGATTTAACACTATTAAGTTTATTTAAAATGCCGGATAAAATTGTGTCATGTGGATAATATTAGAGTAACATCTATATATCTAAAATAATCATTTTGTGATGAAATACTTTTTACACAACCACTTTCTAAAAGTTCTAAAGTGAGACAAGCTAAAATACCGCTAAGAGGAGAACCTATATGTGAATCAAATATTTTGTTTATAAAAATTCTTACTGAAGGTAAAAAATATTGCTTAATAATTAACTGATACATTTTTATAATCTCATATGTGGAAACAGTTACTATTATTTTTGTTCTTGTTAGATGTGTTTTTTGTAAATTTAAGCATTTCTTTACGGGAGCATTTGTATATAACGATATGTCCAAAGTGGCTATATATTTGTCTGTTAGTATACGGGTATCCACTAAAAATAATGCTTGAAGTTTATATATATATATATATATATATATATATATATATATATATATATATATATATATATATATATATATATAAGATTAAGATTTATGGGAAGCTATAATCATTCACATATTTATCTTGTATATATATATATATATATATATATATATTATTATTATATATATTGCATGTGAATATTGTATCGAACATAGTGATATGTAAATAGATACTTAATTTGGTATATTTTGTAAATGTGGTTATTCATATGAACATATATATTTATATAAATTTAATTTACATATGTAGATGTGCCATGATATTCGTGTGTACCTTTATATTATTTTTATAATTAATTAGATGAGTATATTTATATTTAATTTATATTTCTACCTTTGTAGATATAAATACAATAGATTTTTTTAAACCATCCCCGCAAATAATACGGACCGTTCCACTGTTATAATAATCCGGTATAAATATCAAGATTTAAATTATGCAACTGAAGATTTCGTTGTACATGAAACTCAGAGTTTTGTTACCGATGAGGAAAAATGTATATTTATTATTAATATATAATTTATCGCTGTTATTTTACATCGAACACTATTTTATTAACACCAGCACTCTTTGTGCGATATTTTATCTATATATATCAAATCATGTATGTTTTGTTGGTAATCTACGGCATCTGTGTAAACATTCTTCTTTTATTTGCAATGTCACTTCAGAACGTAGGAGATCATAGTTCTCCACAATTTTCTACCCTTTGTAGTTCTAAGCAATGTTTTCCTCTCTACTATCCCTCCCAGTCTCTGTTCCACCATTCATTTACATAAACTCGTGAGATAAGTTACTCAATATTTCCATCTGGTCCTCTTATTTTCAATGTTTTGTTGGTGTCAAATTCTTCTAAACACTTTTCTTCATTGTCTTACAGAAATTTCAACTGATTCTTTCTGATTATAGAATTTTACACTCGCAAGAAATATTGAAGGTAAAAGGGGCAGCAAATAACCTTTCTAACGAACTAAATGGATAGCAGAACAAGGATTGGGTGGATGAAATAGCGACAAAACAACCCTTTCTAAGGGCTACAAAGCATATGAAGTTGTGGAGAGGCACAATCGCTCATGCCTTAAAAGGATACAGCACAAACAAATCTTTAGCTTCTCAGGTCAACATATATATAAAGCCGATATATTTTGATCTTTTGGGGTTTTTTTCCGTGAGAAATGTTAGGTGCCTTCGAATACGGTAGTCTCTAATCTTATTTTTTTTTCGTTCTTTTTATTTTTCTTTGTTCTTTCTTATTGCGTATGTGAAAACGAGCATCATCAAGCCGACACATTAGATAAAACCAATAGCTTGTGATAAAATATTGCATTTCAATTTGCTCTTTAGTTGATTTTTGTTCTATTATTACAAACGCAGCGTTTTCTCTCCTATGTTTCAGACATTTAAAAGATACTTCTGATTCCCTGATCTCTTTCTGACACCCTTTTTCCTTTACTTTTTTCTCCACAAAAGTGTCTGTTCTCTGTAGTTAAAAACACTATTCTCATTTTTTTTTACTGTCGACTACAAATCATTGGCTACCAATACGTTACAAATAGAACGTAAGCTTATCCGGTCTGACTAATGCAACAGGAAAAGATAGGAAGGAGTTATATTACTTTGATCAATCCCATCATGCGACAACAGTAGAAAGTAATCTTCTCGCTTTTTCCACCATTTTTACTGAAGCAGAAGATAAAATCTGTGAATATAAAACAACTGTTTATTTACTTTGGTAGGGGGAGTATTTTAAGATAAAAAGCTTTTAATGCAATCATTTTTAACGCCATACAACATTAACGTTTACAGAACAAATAATCGATACAGTGTGAAAAGAAGAAAAAATTCTAAAAAGAACGATACTGAAAAGTAAAACACTTGCAAGTGACAAGCAGCAAAAACATCAAAATAATCCGACAGGGATATGGATTTTTGGTTCTTCGCTCCTCACACAAAATACTTGAAAACATGCTGAATAAATTTTATGCTGAAATAGTTGACCTATACAAAAATTTAAAGATTCAGTAAAAATGAACGAAACTATAGGAAAAGGAGTGAATGGTGTCAAATTAAAAATAGCTTGAAGCAGCAACAACCTGAATTTAGCTATAGAAATTAATATCTCCAACACTCTATACTTGGTACCTGACATTCATACTCCCAGAAAAGAGTGAAGTAGTCTAATCAAATAGCACAACTCCTCCTAAAACGAAACTGCTGTTTTTTGGTCATCTTAGAGAAACATGTTTGCCTTCCATCAGCTTGGCTGATGCTAACCTCCAGGGGAGCAAATCAAGACGATCTTCTCAGTTTCACGTTTTTCACTGACATGAAGTTGAATGATTATATTGAATCACTAGCTAGGTCTGCTGCTAGGAAAGTTGATTCACTGTGTCATACTAGATAATTTTCTCTACAGAATCCTTCTTTAACCTTTCCAAATCCATCGCTCGTGTATAAACTTCAGTCACTTTCCCATCGCTGAACGTGGCTTCTCCAAGTCTTTTCTATAAATATTTTAATGGCAGTTATTCTGATGAGCTTTCCCCCTTTTGATACTCCGACTACATTGATTTAGGTGTAGTACCAGACCAGCAAATAGGTCTTATCGTTCTACTTTTGAAATAGCTAGACGTAAGCGTAACTTCAATTCTAGTAGTTTCTTTTGTTGCACTTCTTGCTTGTAAAACTCCCTTCGGTTTTCTTACTTTCTTGTCACTCTCAGTAACCCCTTGCATTTCATTGTTACTATACCTTGCTTGAGGTGAATTGATTAAAAACAATAATAAAAAAATAGCACGTTACTTTTTAATACTATTTTGTTCGACAAGAAATCTAAAGCTCCTTTTTAAAAAAAATATTACAATCATAGATTCACTAAAAGCAGCTGAATTCGTTTCCTAGATGAAATTTTAATTATTTTAATGATATTTTATCGAATTTTAATTATTTTAATCATATTTTATCGGATTTTAATTATTTTAATTATATTTTATCAAGGATATCGGACATCATCTTTATGGATAGCTATGATACACGGGATAATCTTTTATGTGAGTGCTAAATCTTGATCTGTTGTAAGGATGAAGGAATAACGACGTCTTAGTCGCAAAACAGTGAAAATAGCTGATGCTTTTCATTCCTAATCAAACTATAGATTTATATAGCTTGAAAAGAGAACTAACAATTTACTTGAAGTCTAGATTCCTGGTTAAATTATATTTAAATATCGAATTCCTTTAAAAAAAACAAGGTTATCAATATTAACTGGCTTTGTTGTACAAACATTCTTGCTTCTTGCTAATAGATAGAAATTGTGAATAAAATATGTATACGTTAAGTAAATTAATAAATAATATTTTAATAAATATGCAACTTTGAACCTGGCTTCTTTGAAGAACACTGCGTGCAAAGTCTATTCTGCATGAATACTACAAGAACTGATAATCTAAATATTCTTGCTATAATCGGTAACTTAAGCGATTTTAAAACTTAAAATTTCAATGATTTTTTTTTTTAATGATGAAAAGTCAATCCTTGCGTCTGTGGTCAAAAACTGATAAACAAAATTTGAAAGTTAATCTGAAAACACTGAGATAAACTTGATTATGTAAAATAACATAAACTCTACATCATATAAAATGCACATATTATGCAATTCTCGGCTTTCTTTTACTCTTTACTTTTTTTCTGTTACTTCTTTTTTTTTCTTATTGTCTGTCTTTTACTTCTCTTTTTCTGTCTTTTACTTTTCTCTTTCTGTCTTTTACTTCTCTTTTTCTGTCTTTTACTTCTCTTTTTCTGTCTTTTACTTCTCTTTTTCTGTCTTTTACTACATTTTCTTTTTTTTGCGAGGTAAACGAGTGTAAGAACAAGCCATTTCTTCAGAAATAATTATTTTCAAACTTATGTTCAAAAGTTTTCTTTAAAAGTATTGTTCATCAGATAAGATTTGGAAATAGGATAAGGAGGAAATAATCTGAGTATTGAATGTTTGAACCGGGAATAAATTCTTGTGTTATGTTTGGTATCACCAGAAATCTTATTTTATGTATACTAACGTACCAAAATACTACTTTTTTAAAGATTGGACAAAAAAAAATCTTATCTTCTCTTGAATTTATACCATACCCTCGTCTTTTTTATTGTCAATTTGCGAGAGATCAATGTAAAATCATCCTTTTCAATATGTTGCTCTGTGTATACAAATTGTCTTACATGTGCTGAAACATTTATATTCGATTTAAATGATAAACATTTGATTTTTTCCATTCGGATTCAAAATTCATATATTCGACCTAAATTGATTTGCATCTTTTGTGTTCATACCGTGTGTTGTTAATTTTGATCCTTGCTTATTTATATTTGTAAGTAATGAAATTTTGTTAATATGAAAATGAATGTGAAAAAAGAAAATGGTGTTAATTAGCAATTATCAGTGGGACGAACGTTCGAACCAAAATCTACAAGAAGTTAGACGAGGTTTGAATACGTTAAGAGATGGATGATAATAATGAAGTCGAATTTAAAAAAATATTAGTTACTGAAAAACATTCAGGTGAATTATTATCTATCATCTTTTCATTAACTAATGTAGTTTTACTTTAATATTTGCTGCAACAGTGGAAAATGATACGAAGCACTAAATCCATCATTTTCATAGTCGATGAAAAAATAAGGCGTTCTAAATCCATGTTACGCTTACTTATTTTCTCTTTCTATGCGTCGTGTCCCTTCAGAACGTGAGTGATCATGACTTTCCACAAATCCCTGTCAGTTATTGTTAAGTCATTGTGAGAAAAGTGAATAACAGTTGTCTCCTCTAGCTGTCTAAGCAAAGAGTTATGCCAAACTAAACTAAGTTTTTTTGTTTGTTTTTAACTCGTAGAAATTTTCACCGGCGCCGAGATGGGTGTAAAGTTCAGGATTTCGAATGATGATTACCAACTCGGAATCACCGTGAGAGGAACCTAGATTTATTATATGCCTCTTCCTTCCTGTTGCGGCATTTATATTATTTGAATAAGATCCTCAGCTTTTATTATTGTTATCACAATGTTTCGGCTCTTCGGCCTTCTTTAGGTGTGTGTCAATCTGAGAAGCCTTAAAGGAATTTCGAACTGACGTTTTTATTTAATATACGCGCGTACAATGTTCTCGTTCTGCTCTCCGTGTCTAGAAGGTTTGTTCAATTTTTTTTTATTACGGCTCACTTTTTTCTAGCCCAGTTTCAACTGAATCTGTATAAAGCCGGCCCAGGTTACTGTGCCACACCAAATTCCTTAGGTTATTTTTTGATAAGGATAATAGTCCGAATGTAACTAATGATAACTTCTCATCCTATAAATTCAGATAGAAAATATATTGTTGAAATCTGGCACAAGGCCTAAAATTGAGATTTTGGATGTTCTGTCCTCGTCTCTAATTTAGCTAGTCATAATCATTGACACTATAATTCATTAAATTTTCCTTTCACCAAAATTTCATATTTAAATTTCTCATTTATACTCCAGTCAACATAAAACTAGAATTTCTCTCTTTTGAAGTCCTATTTAACCTGGTACTATACTAAACGTAGATATGCAATAAAATTGTAGTCAGTGACGACTTTGACATTCTGTCACAAACATGGCTGAGAATATAGTTACAATTAGGAAACTCTAAAATTTTCAATAACACCGTGTAAATATCATTTTCCTGTGAAATATATCTTCTTTTTTTTTTACTTTTGCATATTTTTCTTTCTTCAGATTTAGTTACTTAATTTTTTTTCTAATGTGTTGACCCAGCTTATTGCATTGAAAAACACTTTTGATGGCTGATAAATTCATCATTACCCGGCAGTATTATCAGCACAAACGCTAAATCACGAACTCGTAAAAAAACAGATAAAAGAAATAGAAGTACGAATGCTTTGACTAACATCGGTACGGCAACAAGTGTTTCTATGTTGTATGTGATATGTATACAGTGCAAGAGGACGAGAATTGACTCTGTCTGGTCGCATATAAATTTATACACGTTCTTTTCTGTATATGATGTGTTGTAACAAGTTCTATATAATTTTATATATCTGTTCTTGCGCATGATACAATCTTAACATATATTGCTTTCTCTCTTGGTATGTTCTATCTAAAATTCTGGAAAAATTAGCAGCGCTCACGAACGACGTTTGCCGCTATGTTGTCCCTCAGTGAGCCAGTGTAGAAAGAGCATGAAAGGAACTACGAAAAAAATGGTAGGGGCTAATTAAGAGATATTTTTCCAAAGGTTTAATTCCTTTCATCTGTAAGTACTAGTGCGCATATATATATATATATATATATATATATATATATATATATATATATGTGTGTGTGTGTGTGTGTGTGTGTGTGTGTGTTTGCGTGTAAACAAAGATTGTTTACATAGCAAAACATTAAATTCTTAGAAGATAACTCGTTCAAAGCGAACAGACTTTCTACAAATAAAGTGATCAATATTACAAATACGGAAAACTTAGAAAATAGATAATAAATGTTCAAATAATTTATCTTACAACTTAAGATACGCAGAGATACAGAACCGATCTTAAGAATAAAATAAGTCTGTTAAATTCACTAACATTTATAACATTTATTATACATATAAATCACTGAGTCGGGGGAGGGAATTTTTCTAGCCAGAATCCATCTTGTCTAGCTCCTGCTATACAATATACCTCGATATTCCTGATAAAATTCAAAGTAGGGTCTCTAACGATATTGGTCCAGACCTGGCAGGTCGACTTCAGCTACATTCCCATCGCTGTTACTTGCCGTAGCTTTCCCTTGCCTCTTATATAAATATTTTCAAGGCAATCGTTCTAATGAGTTTTCCTCCTTGGTAAGTCAGAATAAATTTAAGCGTAGTACTAGACTGGCAACTAGATATCAATGTTTTTAATTAGATGTAAATTTCTATTTTAATTTTTCCCGCACTTCTCGTTTGTGGAACTCAATTCCGATTCCTTGCTTCCCTGACACCTACGTTCTTCAAAAATTTAAATGCAACGCCAATCTTTTTTTTTTCTAGAAATCATGTATGGAGGAAAGATGGCGATGTCTTCAAACAAAAAAAAAACATCATTCCAACAGTGAAATTTAGTGGTGGCAGCATCAATGGTTTGCGGATGTTTTGTTTGTTTGTTTGTTTGTTTGTTTGTTTTTCTGCAAAAGGTACTGACAACATATCAGTAATAGATGGTAGAATGAATGCTACAGCATATCAAAATATTTTGGAATCATATTTAATGATTTCAGTTGAACATTTTAAACTACCAACTGACTGGATCTTCCAACAAGATAATGATCCGAAGCACGCTGCAAAATCTACGAAGAAATGGCTTGCTGAAAATAATGTAAATATTCTGAAATGACCAAGTCAGTCCCCAGATTTAAATCCAATCGAGAATCTGTGGTGCTATTTGAAAATTCAAATCCAGTCGAGAGCTCCAACAAATATCCCGGATCTGAAGGCCATATGCGAAGAAGTTTGGATAAAAATACCAACTAAAATCTGTAAATCATTAATGGAGAACTAAAAGAAGAGGTTTGTTGTTGTAGAAGTGAATAATGGCTATTCTACAAATGAAGATTGTTTTCTTTTTGTATTGTATTAATAATTTTTTCACCCATTAAAATGGATAAATGGGATATATTTCTTGTTTATTCAAATCTTTCCGTCTTCTATGCATATTTATTTATTATACATCTGTGTTGAGTAAATTATGTGAAACGTGTTTATTCATTTGTTGTAAATACAATAAATTAAAAATTTGTATGCGTACAAATATGTTTCACCCCCACTGTGTGTATGTGTGTGTATATATAATCTTAAACAAAAACAATTCATTCAAACCCGTTTTATTAAATTCGGGTAACAATGTCTATCCATTTCATTTTTCCTACTTTGTGTGTAAGTTGCCGCCTATTTGGATCAAAGTTATAGAAAAAATGTGCAAAGCTCATAATCTTTTTATTTAACTACTTTCGCCCATCTGAAATCCTTTTCAGAAACGTTAATGTGATATTTCTTTTAGCTTCATCCCGACACTTTAGAAATACTACTTTATTCATTAAAATATACATGTGTGAAATTTTCTCTATATGTAAAATGTATAAATATTTTTTAAAATTATTCAGTTAAAAAGTCAGAAAACTTGACAGTATTCGAGGATTTCTGTATGCTAATATAGTATTGCGGGCGTGTTTACAAGTAACCACATTTTGAAGAAGAACTGGTAACAGCATAATTGTGTACAGTGGGCTGTGAAATCTCCGAATAGCCTTCCTGGGGTTTTATTGTTACGAAATTTAATCTTTCCCAAAGAATTTCAAAGCTTAAAGATAACTCACCGGAAAGTCATGCTTGGAATCCCGTTTTCTTTCACCTATGCTAGCGCCTACAAAAGGCAAGTGATCGGTCTGCCCTGGAATTGAAACTCATAGCTGGAGGAATATGGATTCTTATCCTTCCTGAGATATTAATGTGAAATGAATGAATAAAAGAGAAGAAACCAGAATTTGAATACTGCTCACGGATAAAAATTACGCGACTGTGTATGTGTGTGGAAGAGAGAGATGAGACAACTACTCTCAATATAAATCGATCGTTTTTCGCTTCAAGATGTAAATATATAATGAAATGTAATAAAAGTTCAATCCGTTCTCTCCGTATAAACCTAAACATTAGATACTCATAGGCGTAGCAATAAACACACAAAAAAATAATCTGATATAATACATATGCTCAGCTCCAGTGGAGGCGACGCCTCAAACAGCACCTCTTTCAATGCATGGGCTACTCTTAATATTTGGTGACTGAAGTGTTACCAAATGAGAATTATTGAATCACTAGACCGATATGCACATAGGACTCCCGCTTTAAACTTGGTCTTGTGTCATATTCCATTCGAGTGGGCGTGCGAATAAATACTTATAAAGTACTTATATTTCCAACATTTGGTATATGGTAGTCACCCATAACCAGAAACTAAGATGTAATTCTTATCAATATATACTTCTGCTGAGTATAAATTTTGATTAAAGATACGCATGTTGTTACATATGTATCTGTCAATTTATATCTATATTCATAAACTCATTCATTTAACCAACATAACCATTTTCAGGCTGCTATTCTTGGCCTCACGTATTCCACTGACTTGAAGTGTAGCGACTATATCGAATCAATAACTGCATCTAATGCAAGGAGAGTTGCATCACTATGTCGTGCCAGAAGAAAATTCTCGTCAGAATCTATCTCGCATATTTACAAATCTAACATTCGTCCATGCGTTTCTACAAATATTTTCCTGGCAACTGCTCCGACAAGCTTTTCCTCTGGTGGCCCGACTACACTACGTGAATTTAAGCGTGCTACGAGACTGGTATCTAAGTCCAGTCCTTTTACTGTTAAAATGATTAAATGCAACCGCCACTTCTACTCCAGCAGTTTCTTTTCTCGCACTTCTTATTTGTGGAACTCCCTTTTGTTTACTTGCTTCCCTGAGAACTACAATCTTCAAACATTTCTATTCTCAGTCTTCACTTAATTCCCTCTAATCCATGGTTACTAGTGACATTACTGCTTACTGCCTTGCTTGGGTGAAATATTAAATGTGTGTGTATGTATGTATGTGAATGGAGATCATTTCGCAGAGTGGTCATGTTAATCTAACAGTAACCTGCTAGAGTATAAGGCTCGATCTTCACTGCATGCCCCGTTGTTGTAGCCATATGTCAATGTAAATTGACTTTTGTAAGTATCGAAATATATCTGGTATTGTAACGGTTATCGGTGCGACGATTTCACTCCTAGGCTGTTGCTGTGACTTTGCATTAATTCTTTTGGGAAAGGCAGGAATCTATTCAACACCCACCAACTCCTCAGCTATGACATGAATAGAAGATTAAACTGGACTCTATAGGCTTTGGTGGCAATCAGTTTAAGCGAAGGCCAACTCTGAATTCAAAATAGCGTAGAAGACAACGGAAAACCACTCCACTATCTTTCTCAAGAAATTATAGTAATTCATATAATAATGACTGAATGTGTAGAGAGCCATGATCGTCTACCTCTTGATGGGAGACACATATATCAGATGATTGCAGTTCGTGCCCAATTTTCATTGTTAATATAAAATGACCGCAACTCGACAATTATGTTTGTTTTGGTTCCTATTTCTGATATGTTCTAGACTGAAACCTTGCATCGTTCAGTTACGAGTCAGTCTTAGTTGAATGTTGACGTTTTGCTCACAAATTAAAGATGGAGGATGAAACTTTGCACTTGCACCATACTATGGTCTATGAATTTCAGAAAGGAGTAAGCATTGGAACTGCGACAAAAAAAAACAATCAGTAGATTTATTCAGATCGTCCTCCATCACTTCGGATGGCAAAAGTGGTTTGGCAGATTTCGTCAGGGTGATTTGAAACTAAATGATCAACCACGTCCCGGCGACCTTCCGATGCCGATGAAGACGTTATGCTTGCTATCATGGAGAATAAATCGAAAATTTTGACGTGATAGATCGCTAAGAGTTTTAAAATCGATATCTCTACTGGCTTTTACCATTTGAAGAGACTAGGTCACGAAAAACAGCCGATGTTGGCAAATCTAAACGGTATCATTTTCCACCACGACGACACAAGAATGCATGTTGCAAAACAGACCTGGCGGAGGCTTAAAGAGTTGAAATGGAAAACACTGCAGGACACACTGTATTGATATTTATTGTATAAAAATACAATTATGGCACTATGCCGAAAAGGACGAATGGGCTGAGGCTGGTCTTCACTGACTATCTTATACCTAGCTAATCCTATTCACGACCCATTCACTCATTACAATTTGCACATTCACCATAAGAAATCATCCGTCACCAATCAATATTCCATATACCATAATGTCTCATACTCTCAGGGGGACCTAAAAATGCACCCCGTAATATAAAAATTTGATGATCATAAAAATTTCTACATAAAAATGAGAAGGGAGGGGATGAACTCAAAAACAAACTAAGGATAACTGATATTAGTAGGACCCGTCCAACCCTCAAAAGAAAAGAGAGGCTGCTGTATTCTGCCCTCGGACAAAATCAAGAGGCTCTCCCGCTAAGGGACAGGGAATGAATAAAATAAATACAGACATGGGGAGTAAAGAAATCTGGGCCCGTCGAGATGAAAGGGGGCCAAAAACAAAATAGAGAGGTTGGGAATCTTAACTTGGATCATAACCAAATATATAGCCTGGAGCGGGCCAGGAGCAACACATTAACTGGGTACACAAAGTTTGTCTAGCCTAACCAGAGGAAGGCTTCACAGAAAACCACCCTGATGTGAAATAGGTAAACCTAAAAAAGAAAATCAAGGCTAGCCCCATTCACACGAACCAAGCTCGCCTCAGTCAGTCACCTTTCGCTAAAGTCTGTCGAAACCAAGCGTTTTCTATCTTCATATTGAATTGATACTCAAAGAATCGGATCAAATCCTGATGAGAAAGATGGTTGCCTCACAAGACTTCCTCCTGTCGCGTCGTTCAAATCACTATTCGGGCCGTGGCCAGCAGCGATAGAAACACCATTCATTTCACCCCAGAATTCGGGGGTGATACATTGTCAGACGCGTATGCGCGATCAATGAGCACGAGCTTTTCGGGAGCAATACGAGCCGTCAACTCGCCGACATGGTCCCATAGGGGGCGAAGCCGAGGACAATAGTAGACGACGTGCGAAGCGGTTTCCTCTCTGCCAAGGTCACATCGTTCACTGTCTGGCAAATCCGCCAAACTCCATATTAAGGCCTTGTCATTGAGAGATGGCCTATTCCGAACCAGTCGCCAGATAAGCGAAAACTCAGAGTTGCTGAGGTAATCCGCCGCTGGCGCTCAAGACCAGAAGGTGCGAAACTTCTCCGTAGTGGATCCTTCGCAGCCCCCTCCCCTAGTTCCCAATAGAAGATTCTCCTAGGCCGAGAAAGGTCACTGGACCGAAGAATGATCGTCATGGCATATCGACACTCGCCAACGTAATTCGATTGATCCCGGGGTTTACGATGGCGCTCAACCCGCCATACGCGAGGCCTGATAGTAAAGAATGGGAAGGCGTCACTTACAATCCCCGCCATGATTGAACCCCCTATCAATGAGCGACGTATGAAAGCCAACCTCGAGGCAAGCTTGTGACTCGCCAAGTGCGACATTCCCAGTCCCCGCCATGACACAGACGTTGTTCACAGACTTCTCTGTCGACTTTATGCTTGTCTCGGCTCCATAAATGGATGATAGCAAGCGCTCGAGCGCCTTCTTATGTTATTTACAGAGAGAAAGTACAGTCAGGCGGTAAAGGACAAGAGGAAAGACGTAAGTGGCACACCCCTCCGCCCTACCCTTCACAGACAACCTCCTTCAGCGCCGCTGACCGGCCGCACCAACCTTTGCCTGTACCTCTGACCAATTTTTCTCCAGCTGGAGGTCGTCCAAGGACAGCGATTCCACGTAGGTCCGGACTACACGCCATGTCCCTTAGCTGGCGAAGGAGAAGCTCCAATGCCAAAGCGTAAAGTAGGGACGACATTGAAAAACCATGACGAACCGCTCGAGACAGCGCAAAAGCGCCCGACAGCTTTACGTTCACCTGTACTACACCACTTGGAGGAACGACACAGGAGGCTAATCCAGCGACAAAAGTCAGGTTCGTATCCTGCGGCCTGCAGGACAGTAGTCAGGTAGCGATGGTCAACCCTATCAAATTCTTTGGACTGATCTAAGTTGATCAGCGCGACCTCGTCGTCGTCTTTTACACCCTCTATGATCGTGCGAATCAGATGCAAGTTGCTCTTAATTATTTGGCCCTTCACAGCGCAAGTCTGTTCAGGTCCCAACAGACTCTCGGAAACTGACTGCAAACGCTCCGTCCGGATCTTGGCAAAATCTTTAACTCTGTTTTTTGCAGAGTTATGGGACTATAGTCATCTACATCCCGCCCAACACCCTTTCCCTTTTTTAAAAGTGTGATCACACCCCTGGCGAACCGGTTGAAGCGTAGCCCTTGCGGAAGTAGTTGTTGAACACGACAGTCAAACTTAGGCCAAAGATGTACGACAGCCTCAAGTACGGTTAATAGTGAAAATCATCCAGACTAGGCGACATACCTCTGCCGACCTTCTTCAATGCTACGTAGACTTCACCCTCCGTGATCTCCACCTCGCAGCTAGCCGCTTCAGTCGGCGAAAGCCGAGGAAAGTCAGCCAAATAACTCGTCGTCGCGGAGACCAGGCTCCTGGGTAAAATGTTGCCGAAACGCTTCGCACATGTTGTCAGTGGCCCGAAGAGTACACCCCTCTGGGGTTTTGACCTCACAAATGTAAAGACAGAAACCGCGACGGATCTCTTCCTTGCGCAATTCTGCGCCTATATTCACAGCTTCAGAATACATCTTACTTAAGTTATGTCTAATTGCCTGGCCCATGTAAGGTTCGCTAGCCAAATGATCTAGGGCCTCCCAAGCTAAGGCTATCTTTTGGGGGATCCCCCCAAACCACCGCCCGGAAAAGACTATCCTTAAGAGCCTTCACCTTATTAGCCTTATCTAGCGCGAGCCGTTTGCTTAACTCGGTGGTAAAGGACCTAATCTTATCCTTAAGCCTCCCCCACCACCTATTCCCGATAACCACCCACACTAGTTCCCGCTGCACTGCACTAGTTAGCTGTTCCTGGAAGTCCCGCCTGTCCAGTAAAAACAGACTAAACGTCCAGTATCCAGCCATTCTAGGACTACAATCTAACGCCATCCGGGCACAAACAAGTTTGTGGTCCGAATAGCCTAACCAGTGCAAGGTAGGACAATCTAGTAAATCTATATCGACCCTTTTAACTAACATTCTATCCAGGTAGCCAGCCACCTGGGTAGAAGGCTAATTAAGAGACCACGTCCATATCTTCCACCCACCCCGGTATCTATAAAGACCAAACTCGCCGATCAGATCAACCAAGCTACGATCGCCCGCCCTCCCGTTATCTCCCCGCCCCTTTTTAACTTGGGTTCCAGTCCCCCGTTAAGACTAGGTGTGTTGAATCTACCATGAACGACCCAACCGCCGGAAAAATTAAACCCGCTCCTCCTGGTTGTTAGACGCATAAACCGCAACGACTTGAAACGAACTACTTTTCACAGCAATATCGGCCACGATCAACCTTGGCATCGATATGAACAAGGTCCACCTTGGCATCCAGGGTACGGCTAACCAGCAAAGAAACTCTTCTTGCATGTCGGTTACCATATGCTGAATACACAACAAAGTCGTTAGACAGCACACACGCGTCGACACTGCAAATAAAGTGGGTCACTTAGATCGCGGCAACATCCACTTCAAACGACAAGAGGTCACAGAGCAGGCGGGAAGCCTTATCACGGTCCCTCAAGCCCTTCGCATTCAGGCTGGCTATCTTGATTGACATCTTTTAAGTCTGAAATGAGAAAAATAACTATCAACCTATTCACATACAGGGCGAAAATCTGCGCTTGTAAGTACTCCGACGGATTGCCCTAGTCTCCCTGAACCTAACTCCGTCGTCATCAATACTTCTAGGACAATTCCGCCGACGTCCGTGGGATAGGTTAGTTTAACTGACTTATATAGGGAGGGATGCAGTAAAACAGGGACCCTCACGGCACAAAAATGCTTTAGTTTTTTTTAAAGCATCCTAATGTCACACAAATGACTCCATACTTTCAGATTTCCTCCAGTGGCACTCAAACAAGTAATACCTGGTGCATTTGGGAAGTTGCGGGGATCCTCAACAGATTCCCATCCACAGCTGTCCTTAAATAAATGCCCTAATAGGGCCTTGTTTTGGTTGGACAGGTCCCGTTTATATTCTTCCCTGATTACCTTGCAAATCGACTCTGGGCGTGGGAACAATTTTTATTTTTCTTCTTTTTCTCTCTGGATGGGTCGGGAGAGGAAGAAGTGGACGTGTGAGGGGGCGTAGAGATTGAGCTGAACGAAGAATTGAAGGGAGCCGCAGACGGAGTACAGGAAGTAGAAGAAGGAAGGCTCCTTGCTTTAGGCAAGACAGTTTCTGTGGCTTCCTTTGGCGAAACCAGAGACGGATAAGGACCTTTTTTTTTTCATGTTCCTCTCCGCCCTAATTCTCCCAGCACTCAAGTGGCTTTTTCCCCTTCCTCTTCCTCCACCCTGGTCCTCTTCAAAGATGAAGAGCGAGGCGGCGGCATTTCGTCCATCTCTGTGTTGTTGTTACTGCTGTTTTCTCTGAGGATTTTGCTGTTTTTACTGCTGCTGTTGTTGTTGTCGTTCTTGCGGTTGGTTTTCCGCTAGCTTTTACTTTGACAGCGCGTTACACCACTTTCGGCTTTTCTTTCAACACTTGTACCTCCTTTGGCCGCTCCTGCGGTAGTGGTTGCTGCTTTGGTGGAGGCACATCTTGCTTTTTGTGAGAAGGCCTCTTTCCTTCTTGACAACCTCCTTCCAGGATCCATCGGGGCCCTTCTTAGCTACTACCTCCTCTGCTGGTGCTGCAACTACTGCTGCACATGTTACTGTGGGATGAGTTGCAGGCTGAGAATGTTTACCAGAGCACTCTTTGGCTATGTGCCCGGAGGCACCGCACGACCAACACCACGGTCTCCGGCCCTCAACCACCACCAACATCTTCTTTTCCCTGCATAAGAGAATATCGGGAATTTCCTCAAAACTCTTTCGGGTCAAGGTAACCTGTAACTCCATATCACCAGTTGCAATGCCGGATTTTCTTATGAGTGCCTTCACCTTCTTCAACCCGCTGAATTTCGAAAAGAAGGCCCCCATCCTGTCTTTTCACGTGCATCACATGGACAGTGATTTTTGTCCTACGGGTGCTCCGTTTGGAGCCTTGCATTTTTTTGTTGTCAAACACTCCCTGCTAGCTGTCACGCTTCTTGCTCCGTAGTTAGTAGAATATCTCACATAGCGTTGCTTCGTCTTGCTAGAATCTTGGGACTAATATTAAGGGTCTTAAATGCCTTTTCCATGGTTTCCCTGCTGACCCCAATTAATTTCCGACTTTTTACGTCGTAAGTCAGCAGAGATACTATCCTGGTATTTACAGCTTCCAAAATTTCTGGGATGGTGAGGAACTCATTATCCTTAAAGGATTCCTCAAATTTACTCATTTGAGATGCATAATAAGTTGCGTCTTTTTTCTTCGGCCTATTTTCACACCAGACCGTTTTAGAAGGTGTATCACGCATGGTATATAATTGACTGCTTAGGCAGCGTATTGCCTCCTCCCACTGCAGCACACAACGTATTATCCCGGGTTGAATCCTTCCTTCGCTACAGAACAATTTAAATGACAAAAGATTTCACTGTACAGTCAGTCGAAAAATACCTCACAAGCCTTTTCCAACAAAAACCCGACGAAAATAACATTAACAAGCATGCAGAACGATAAGAGACACTTGTTAAAAACAATGGAGACTATATACTTGACAAATTGTTTGTTTTTTGTTTTTTTGGTGGGGGTTGTGAATATATAAAATTTTGTTTGAAATTTTCTATTCGGGCACGAACTTTCGCAATGATCTATTAGGTTGGTGCAAAAATAATGACGTAATAGTGTCGTTTTTTGACGTTAAAAAATATATCAAAAAACGACATTATTACGTCATTATTTTGCACCAACCTAATAATAATAATAATATATAAGAAGTAATGGATTTATTTTCAATGTGACATTTTTATTCAAATAGATGCCCCATTTTCTTTTAAACTGTCTATTATTTCTGTCGAACTGTGCATTTCTTAAAGAAAATTTGCTCTCTGGTTTTACCAATCGCCTACAGAAACCGCCACTGTTTAGCAAGGCTGTAATTTCCCTTTTAAAAAAAGCAAACTTCCTCATTCTAAAGCACACCGAATCAAACAATATTTTTCTCTCAGGTTCGATCTCTGCTGGAGCGCACATTTTCTTTATTAAAATTTCTCGAATGAACAAATAAGAATTTGTAGATATTATCCAATAAATATAGTCAGTTACCGAAAATTAAGCTTTTCTAACGATATTTTAAACAAGAAATTGTTCGAAGAAAAAGTCTGTGTGCATATGGTATGATCTTTTGTGTGTGACTGCAACATCTTGTATGTAAAACGCGCGTTATCGATATGATTACTTGGATAACCAGATAGAATGAGTGAATATATAATTCTTGTGTCCCAGTCAAATTTAATCCTCAAAAATCTAAATGCATGCAATGATATCTACTGTCTTAAGTCTGGTTCTTTTAATGTTCTTTCTCCTTAATAGAGATTTTTCTCATATTTTCTAACATTCAGTAAAACCCTTTCGTCTTCATGGCTTTATTAACTTGTTCGGGGTGAAATGACTATAAAAATTGGCACTGAAAATATTTTCTCAGTAAATAAAAAACAAGTGAATGAAGTGCAGATTGGATGATATATATCGAAAATGAATATTTTTAGACGACTGACGCGGTCATTTCTCGACAGAGTAACGGTTCGATTTCCGCAGACAAAAGCCATCGTTTCCACAAGACATACCACAGATAAATGAATCGGTAAATAATGGAGGGTCTCACCATCTGCATTCATTCCATACATACTTTGCCAAATCATTCACGGCAAATCTATTCGTTTTCGACTGTCAACGGACAACGATTCTTTTGATTGGTACGCGAAGAATCTACGATGTTATATGCATGTCATTACTCGAAGTATTTACAAATACTGCTAAACTGCTGACGAGTTACTGTTCACCTTAAAGTTGGTCTGTGGTACTTTTTCTGTGGTCTGCGAAGTCTCTGAAATCATAATAAAGGGCTCTTTCTTCCAACAACTATTCTAATACTTCTAAAAAGTAAAAGGGTATTTATCTTATAACATCTATTGATGTCAATTTAGGATAAAAAGACAGGCCGTTTAATATATCCATTATATTAGTATAGGCGCCAACGGCACAGAACCCAAAAGAATTTGATAGGTTTTAAAACTATGGATACGCAAAAGCAATTTTAAGGTAGGCCACATCTGTTTGAACTACTATGAAAACGTGATCGATTTGAGAAAGTTAGTACAGTAATCAAGACATTTACTAAGAAAATAGAAATAGTATTACGAAAATACACAAAATAGAAAGGTCTATGACGTATTCTCAACGTATTTATCTAACATTTACAGGCCATCCAAATATTTAACTTTCGAGTTAAGTGTTGTCTTACCAAACTTAATATCACAACAGCTGACGACGATGATGATTTGCTATTTATTATAATAGTGGCAACAAAGATTCGTTTTTGTTTTTTTCAAATTGTGAAATTACTACGTCGATGAAAAACATACGCCTGGAACAACGAAACATTAAAATATCTAAAATATACATTGGAAGCAAATTTTCAAGTCAAGCAATTTAAAATGGAGGACTTGAAAGCAGTAATGTCGGAATTAATGAAACAAAAGCAAGAACAACAATTCTAGGAATCATTGTTGAGATAAGAACAGCAAAAAGTACTAGAACTTTTTATGAAGAGTAAAAGTAACGAAAATAGGTATACTTTTTTCTCACAGAACTCAGCACTAAATGCAATTGGTGAATTGAAATATAACCCTGATGAAAAGGTTACATTTGTTTCATACTACAAATGCTATGAGGAAATATTTTAAAAAGACTGTATAAGTTTGTCAGACGAGAAAAAAAAACGCGCCTGTTACTAAGAAAAGCAAGACCGACAAAACACAAAAAATACGTGAATTATATCCTGTCGAAAAGAATCGAATGAATTGTCATTTGAAGAAACTATTATGTTGTTAAGTAAAATTTTCAATGAACAAAGTTCTTTGTTCAGTACATGTTGGCAATGCCTAAATCTTGTAAAAAAGATATGAAGATTATACAACTTATGCTAGAATCGTAAACATGGAATGTGAAAAGTTCCAGTTTAGTGAACTAACACCCGACATGTTTAAGTACTTGATCTTCGTATAATGGTTAACAGTAAGTAGGGATGCGGAAATCCATTGTGGAATTTTGACTAAGGTTGAACAGGACACTCCGAATTGACCTTGCAAGCTGTAGCTGAAGACTTTCAAAGAATAAGGAACCTACGATACGGCTAGAATTGAGGAAAGCAATGTATCTCACATGAATTCGGTTCGTTCCAAGTATATGGGAAAACAAAATACTTTACAAAGGCAAATCCCTGTTACGGATGCTACAAACTACATTTCAAGAGGAACTGTCCTTTTAAGAACAAAATATTTCGACATTGAAAATGTGCAACACAAATGTTCGTATTGTAAAGTTTAAAAAAGAAAGACAAATTCAAGTGTACTGTAAACGTAGCGTCAACGACAAACAACGCAGACAAGTTTAAAAAAATAAAATATATAACCGTAAAAATAAATAGAAGAAATATAAAGTTACTGCTAGACACAGGATCAAATTTGATTATTGTAAACAAAGAAACGTGGGAAAGAGCAGGTAAACCAAGATTAACATTGCCAAAAACTTTTCTCAAGGGCGGAAATTTAAATTTAAAGGCGAGTTCACATCAGATTACCGTTTTATGGACAAACAATGAAAGATAAAGCATTCGTGATGGAAATAACTTGTTCTGAACAGATTGGATACAACTGTTCAATTTATAGGCTTTTCTCATTAACGTTTTTTGTAATAAAGTGGATGGCTCTTCTAGCAACTCATAAAGACTAAAAAAGATAAATTGAAAAATGAATTTCTGGAAGTTTTTTTTTCTGAATGGTTAGGAATATGCACAGAATTAACGTCAAGTTCCAGTTAAAGGAAAAAGTGATATCAATTTTTAGACCCAAGTGAAATGTGCCTTTTTCAGCTTTGGATAATATAAACAAGGAATGAGATCGCTTGGAAAATATGGTATTATAGTGGTTGGGCCTCCCCAACCGTCTTCGTGATGAAGAAAAATAACAATCCGTGTATATGCCGATTTCTCCACAGATCTGAATGATTGCTATAAGTTTACAATTACTTCCTGCCAAGCCCAGGAGAAATTTTCACAAAGTCAAATGGCGAAAATTAATTTCAAAGTTGGATTTCTCAGACGCATATTTTCAAATCCGGTTGTTAAAGATCATTACCCACAAGTGATTATACAAGTTGAACAGATTACCTTTCGGAATTAAGGTAGAACCTGGAATTTTTCAGCAAGTAATGGACACAATGTTGAGTAATCAAAAGATCATGTTCGCCTACTTAGATGACATTTTAATAAAAAATGAAAATCGAGAGCAGCACGTAAATGAGGTACTGGTTTAAATTAAGTGATAAGAAATGCGAATTTTTATGACGAAAACTATATATTTGGGCCAAATCTTCAAAGAAAATGGTAGGAAACCAGACCAAGTTCAATTAGAATTATGGCTTCCCTAATAAATGTGTCAGCTTTACAAGCATTTTTAAGTTTCTAAAATAGTTTTTTTTTTATTACGAACATACATTTTTTGTGAGCACCATTAAATAATTTGCTAAAAATGAATCCAAGTGGAATTGAACAGCCGAATGCCAAAAAGCATTCGAAAACATTAAAAAGATTTTATCGTCGGACAAGCTCGCATTTTGGTCCCAAATTAGAAATCGTCATGGCGAGCGATCCTAGTAAACTTTGCATAAACAAAAAGATGGTTCTATAAAAGCGATAGCGCATGCGTTAAGAAGACTTTTATCGGTCGAGAAAGGGGCACCTCGGCGTGGTGTAATGGTTAGCAAGCGTGTCTTGCTATATTAATTACAACTGAAAAGTGAGTTCGATTCTCACTAGATGCCCCATACTTTCGGCCTTGTGCCACATCTAGGCTATGCTTGGAAAATAACTTTGTCGGTCGAGAAAAATTATAACCAGACAGGGAAAGAGGTGTTCAGAAAAAATGTTGCTGTGAAAAAAAATCACAAATTCGTTCACGAAAGAAGGTTCACACTATAGACGGAACACCATCCATTGTTATCTGTTTTCGGGCTGTAAAACGGTTCTCCTGATGTATAGAGCGAATCTACTACAGTGATAGAGGGACAATTCTGTTGGATTACAATTTTAAAATGGAATTCCTGCCATCAAAAAACTAAGTCATGCAAGATAGTTTGTCGAGACTCGTAACTAAATTATGTGAACTTTTAGAAGATACGGTAATTGCAGCGCTAAGAGCTAAGAATTAAATTAAGGACGTTCTCTTCAATATTGTACGTAACCATTGGATACTTTTATTAAAGAAAAAAGAAGTAAGTAAGGTGCAAATTGAAGGAGAAAAATAAAATTAAATCAAAAACTGACGGTTACAATGTTTTCTCATTCTGCGATGATGTTTTAATGGATAGCAAAAGAATGATAAATGCCTGCCTGTCTTCAGGAAAAGATATTGAAAGATCTTCCTACATCTCATCCAGGCATCTCTAGAATGAAATCCTTCATGCGCAGTTATGTCTACTGGCCCAATATGGACAAAGACATAGAGAGAGTGGTAAAAGCGCGCAGAGGCTATGCCATGAGAGCAAAATAAACAGCAGTTACATTCCACCCTTGGTCAAAGACAGACACATCGATTTCGCGGAGCCGATAAATGGTGTCTACTACCTAATCGTTGTCGACATTTTTTCACAAATGGCCAGATATTTTAAAATGCAAGAGTCCAACTTCTAAAATTATAATAAACTTCTTTCATGAATTATTTGCTAGATACAGTATTCCGGATACCATTGTTTCGGACAATGCCAAGCATTTCACTGCTAAAGAGTTTGAAAATATTTGTAAAACCTTTGCAATACAACATATCGAAACTCCCCACTACCATCTAAGTATTAAATAAAATAAGAACTAAACAATATTCCGAGACATGAGCAGTAGACCGACAACAGTCTACCCCTGTAGATTAAATAAAGTGTTCAGTTCAGACGAACTATATTCCTTAGTTCTACCAGTTGTGACCTTGACGGCTTACACCCACCCTGCCGCGTCCACCGTAGCGAACCACCCTGATTCCCTTTGTATTTCATTTGTCGATATGGAAGTTCCACTCTATCAGCTTCTTCCCATGAATCACTGCTTTGTGGAACCGACTCTCAAGAAGATCCAATTGCAGTTGTTTCGTTATATTCACTTACGTGCAAATATCCTTGCTAAAGGCATGAATCCACATCTTCTCTCTCCAGCTATGAGTTAATTACTAGTACTTGCATTTTCTCTATAATTAATAAGTCATTTTTTCTATAATTTTTTTACAATTAAAAAATATTCTGTCGCTTTAAATAATCTGCAAAACGTTGATAAGCCGTAAAAAACCAATCAATCAATTATTTTCTTTATATTACTTATTTATATGTTAAATTAATAAAAAACAATCAATAAATTTCATCTTAGATCACAATATTATTTTTCAGGATATGCCACTGATTATAATTTGTATTATAGAAAATGATGCATAAGTTTTGAGATTAAGGCAGAGAATAGCTTCCACAGAGAAAAGAAACTTGGAATATATGAGGACCTTTATTTTTTCTGGGGGAGTGATTTTTGAAAGATGTTAGAAAATCTGATGAAACACAGGAACTGATCAATAAAATGATAGATAAAGAGGTTAAGGAGTTTACATTTTCTGATCGTGGATATAATAAGCTTACCCATAGCAGATTTTAAAGTTTAACTTTTTCTAATCACGAATTTATCAAACTTTCTATCTTTGGGGTGGGGGTACTCAAACAGGCCGCAAAGAAAACATAAAGTCAATCCTCTTTTCCATGAGGTGTTCTGGATATTATCCTTATTCAATGATCCATATGTATACTTACATGCGTATATAAATAATATGCATCGTGTGTAGCAGGGTTTTTCCAAGTACTACGCTGTCTGCATGAAAGAAAGACTTTCTGTCCCACTTTTCTTTCTCGGTGGAGGACTTGTAGTAACGCATACTTTCCATCATGTTTCGGAGAATGAGCTCTCAACATCGAGAAAAATAACCCTTCTCTTCCGCAATTGGTCTATACTTCCTGCAACTGCATATATATTATACTTATTTACTAATTGTAGTTTATGTGACCCCAAGTATGGAGCACCAAGTGAGGATAGAACTCACTACTCAGTTGTAATTGATCTAGCGAAATAAGCTTTCTAACCACTACACCACGTCGAAGTTGCAACTGCATATATATTTAAATGTATGTCTAACTCAGTAATTCAAATAGGATCACAGCTTGATACTCCAAGTAACTTTATAGCTTAATAATGGGTCAGCCTCATCAAATATCAATGCAATACCGCCAAGATTATCAAAATGCTTCTTTTTATCAAAGAAATAAATAATTTAAAATAGTCTTCTTCGCTTCTGATGTACCATTCTCGTTTTCACACCGGTTATTTACAACGATCGATGAGCTGACGATAAAAGAAACACAAAAATCGACTTCGCCGAACGATTCGCGTGACTTGTTGTCGTTAAAAGAAGTCCTTCAACACGAGAACACGCTGCTATGTTACCAACTGCTGGATATCGATTGGCACGGAAAACGCACGTCAGAAGCGATTCATCTGCCAACAACTGTCTACTTATTTTTACGACAGTCCCCTTTTTGCCAAGACATCAGCCATGAATTGCTTTCGGCTGTTTTAACGTTCCTCCTTCAATTTTAGTGTTGTCTGCCAGGCCTACATTTATATTCGAAATCGTTGCTGCCAAGACCGACCGAAGGTTTCCACTTATCTTCTATTTTAGTCGCAGTTATTTCTTTTAATCACCTTCCAGTATACACTTACGTAACTTCCGGATGCATCTAAATGAAGTTTCAGTATCAATATGGTGCTTCAAAAAAATAAAATTATAGCAATTGGATTTGAAACCCACAGACGTTGAAACTTAGTTCAAGAATAAGTGTTCAGGATAAAGACTAATACTTTTGCAAATATTGTAGTTATTTCTGTTAGCTATACAGACTATTGAAACAAGACAAATTTTTGAGATCTTCTTAGCTACATTGCCATTGTTCCTGAGAAACATCGGACATTTTGTCTGCGTCAATAAATCACAAACTGAAACAAATTCAAAATAAATAATTTTGTATGTTCTGACGCTGAATTGGTAAGTATCCAGGAATGAAGATCAGGAAATTGTGTTTTTATAGGCCTGAGAAATATTTGCTACGAATTTTGTACGTGGAATAAAGTTGAGGAAATCAGAGTGGTTTTCTAAAGATGCTGACTATGAGACCGTCTTGTAAGCTTGTTTTTGCTTCTTGCTACCTTACCGAAAGAATGGTTGATTGACATCTCGCCAATTATGTATTTTGTATATTGATCCAGACGACAACAATATAAAATAATGGTTTTATGGTTTAAAAAATGGAAATATATTTTTGAGATTGACAGATGAATTAATACGAACTGACTAGGACAAAGAAGATCGAAACATAACTCGATAGATAGATACAATACGTTTAGTTCAAAAACCTTTTTCACTTTATGAAACCCTCAAAATGTCTTACTTAAATGGGATTAGTCCCATATCTATTCAGCTACATAAAAAGATTTGAATTACTCATATATTTTCTTCATTTTACTAGAAAAAAAATCGCTGGGAAATGTTTTACACAATAAAGCTAACATGATGGTTAAGTTGATTTTTGTTTTTGAACTACCGATACCAGTAGTAAGTGATCGATTCCAAATAAATATCAAGATTTAAAAGCTTGATTCTTCAAGTCATGTAAACTTTTTTATAGTAAAGTTCAGCCAGTACAAGCCTCAAGAGTCGCTCGTGATAGAGAATTACTGATTGATGTGTATGATACGATTGTGATAGAAGGAAGTGAAAGTGATATGGAGGATAGATAATGAGTGACCTTTGACTTGAAAAGATTAAGATTGTAGTGTTCATGGAAGCGTGTGTCTTTATTCCGCAAAATAGTAGTTCCCTGGGAAAACGCTGGGTGACACTTCCTTCTCAGAAATGTAATATGGACCTTTAGAGGTAGAATTCTCCATGCTAAATTAATAAATTTAGCATGGAGAATTCTGCCTCTAAAGGTCTGAACTGGTGAGAATAAGAAGTAGAACTCATCCGATCTTTTACCATTGAAATAGCGATAAAGTAGCAACAGGCATGCAACGTCGCGTTTGAAGAAAGAGGCTGTGCCCTGGAAATACAGCTTATATATTACGAAGAATGGAGCAACATGATATTTCCCTATAAGTTTTCATTGTGCCAGAATAAATTAAGCTTAATAGATAATCTATATTTAGATGCATAATCATGGAAAAATCAACGAAGAGCTTCATCGGGATTGAGATTATTTTAAACGCTTAATATAAAAACGATATACTTGCAAGTTTTTCATAAGGATCAATACCTTTATTATACTGATTTTTCTAAGTGCAGCTTAGCCGAAAGTATGGAACACCCAGTGAGGATCGAACACGCTACTCAATAGTAATTGATCTGGGTAGAAAAGCTTGCTAATCCTTACACGACGTCGAAATACCTAATACCTTTATTATGTATCTTCATATAAATAGACAAATATTTGTACCATATAATGATAATGTTAAAAAACGACAGAAACTTTCTATGATTCTAATTAACTGACTACTCAATACCTTTACTCACTATAAACACACACATATATGTGTATATATTTGCGTGTGTGATGTATTTAAGTAACATTTTTTTTTAATTTACACATGGTTGGTTAAAAATCAACGAAAGTCCTTTAAGAGGTTTTATTTATTCTATGTTTCGGACCATTTTCCTGTTTTCTGGTACATATTTATGTATAAATGACTGAGCACTTTCGGTTTTTATTTAAAAATAAATAAAATAAAAAAACGATTACACGATCTTTTACGAAAGGAATCGGTATTTGAATTAATGAAACTGGCACAGCACGATGAATCTCTTTCATAAGTACTTATGAAAGGTAAAAGTGCTCAGACATTGGATAATTTATAGTGAAATGTTTACCAAAAACATAATGGAAATGATCCCAAAAATATAAAAATAAATTTTAAAGATCATTCATTGGTATTTAACCAAACATGTATATAGGCCTGTAGATATTAATTTCACTGTTCAAAAAAGTTTATAATAGTAAATGTATGTATGTATGTGTGTGTGTGTGTGTGTAAATTTGGTTTTATATTGACTTTTGAACAATGGTAATTTCTCTGTGTCACAGATATTAAGTTTGTGTAATTCTCATTAGACACTCTCGGACTGCATTTAAAAAATGACTGTGTCGGTATTACTAAATTAGCTCATGAAAACCTCATGACCACAGCGTCTCCCTAACAATGAAGATCATAGAGCAGCAATAAATCAATGCTAAGTGCTTTCTTATTTCATTAAATATATAATGACGTCAAGCTTCGGTTTTTTTTTTAAATCCAAAATTCAATCGAGCGCACACACATCTCCGAGAGGTGCTAATAAGTTCTCGGCTCGGTCAACTTTCCAAAATATGATCAATTTTTTAACTTCTTAATTGAACTGAGAACTTTCCAGCGCTCTCTTGTATTGGCAATCCCAAACCTTAATCAATTCCCTAAAAATCCATGTATACGTTGAATTCTACTTTCATTCACACTTCAATATCAACCGGAAATTTCCCTCTGCATCATTTTACGCCTGCGCAAACAGACATCTAACTTCATAGCGACCAAATACATTGAATATTTATTCCATGACATTGGCTACAATTTCGTCTCGCTGAACTTAATGCACAATGTCAATTGACTGGAACTGATGTCATATGACTCTGAATGAGAACTGTGAGTGTAACTGCTTCACCAAAAAGAAATGATTAATCTATTTGCCAATACAACGATACAATGTGGGTCAGGTTGTTGTTGTAGATTATAACTAATGGTCGACTTTAGTAATAGGTCAGTTGGGGGCTTCTCATGGTTGATGATTCGTGAACGGATCCCAATATCGATTTTTGTAGGTCGAACTACACTTATATAACCCTGTGAACGTTTCCTATGGCAAACGGTAAAGGAATTATTTTAACGAGTGATGCGGTCTCTATTCAAAGCATTGTATCTGATTTATAGCGAAGAAAAAAATCACGGTTTTTAGACAGTTGATAACAAAAGATAAAACTGCTGTCATTTATCCACAAAGTTTATACTCATCATAATTGTATAACACACAAACCAATATCATTAAGATAATAAAATCTGAATTTCTGAGATGAGCTGTTATAATTATTTCAAAGGTTAGTGTTCATATCCTTACTATTTTACACTAGGTTTCAGCCGATGCGTTCTTCGACCTTTCTCTTATGTATAATCCATGCGTTACAAGGTAAAGTTTCCACAATAATGACGTTTATATCACGACCCGATAGATTTTTGTAAGCAACAACAATTCACTATATTTTGTATGAACAACGATGAATTTTTTTAACAATTCCATTCCATGCAAGAGAATATAGCCACTATGATGCAAAGGGTTACAGAGAATGGGACAATAGCGTGAAAGAAAATGACAAAATATTACTGAGAAGAAAAAGAACAGGATTCAAGTAGACAGATGACTGTTGACAGTGCATTTAATTTGTTTGTAGTTGACAGGAAAGAAAGAAGCTGGAAGAGAGTACTATAGGCGAGAGGGGCAAGAGGAAAAACTGTTAGAATAGACATACAATTACATTTAGCAATGTCAGCAGTAAAATTATGAGACTTGGCTGGCAATCTAGTACTCGTTTAAATTCATGAAGTGGAGATGCCAAAGAGGAAAGCTCAGAACAACTATAATGAAAAGAATGTATTTGTAGAAAAGGTACAAGAAAGTTACTTTAAGGAGATGAGAAAATGACTGAAACCGAGATGCCAGCTTCTTATTTGCATTGTGTCCAGAATCTCAAAATACTTAGCAGAAGCGCTTGACCAGATTTGTAAACAATATTAAATGCAAGGACGACGAATGCAGACTTATAAAGATATATTCGGACGAGGAAAAAACTGTTTAGCACGACACAGTGAGCCAACGTTCTTAGACTTAGAAATTGATTCGATATAATTATTCCTGTCCAAATCTGTGGAGAACCTTAAACCAAAAAGGTACAATGGGTTCCTCTTCTGGGTTTTAGCATCAGCCATACTGATGGAAGACAAAAATGTTCGCTCATACGATTAAAAGGGATCATATAAGTTTTATCGTCTGATTAAAAATTACATGACTTTGCTCGGTCTTTGCAAAAACATCAAGTATACCTAACCCTAACCTTCTTAATAGTGAACAGTAACTCTAACCTTCATGTGGAATTCTTCCGCACGAGAATGCCACAGTAATTTACGATTCAAGATCGGTTTTAAATACCTATATCTACTGAGTAAATGTGTACATATGCTAGCTTTCTCAGTACATCTTCGGAACATTGAGGATGTAATATTTTTTCAAATGCACTAGATTGTCACAGTCATCTTTACTTTGCTAAGCATCGGCATCTATATTATATATAGGGCTGGATTATCCATTAGGCTAGAATAGACTACAGGCTTGGGACCCTCAACCTTTTATAAAGCAATGATTTTACTTTTGTAGATGTTATAACTTCTAGTTGAATAAACTAAAAAAAATATCAATATGACGTTCATGTTTATTTCACTTCACAAGAAGCAAAGCAACGTAAAGAATGTATCAGTTTGAGTCAATTGTATTGCAAGCAGATCACATGTTTGATTTTAGTTCAGAATGTTTAAATCTAGATGTTATAACTTCTAAATATTTTCATAAACTGAAATTTTATCAATATGACAAACTCATATTTATTTTGATTGTTTTATTCTTATAATACTGGTTATAAAACTATATTTCTTTTACTACGGTTGTGTTGAAATGCGCTTACTACGGTTGTGTTGAAATGCGCTTAGTTTGCAATGAATAGTAAAATAGTGGTATTTTTTAATATATATATGTGTGTGTATGAATAACTTAAGTCAATCAACCGGCCAATGTTCGTTGCTATTTCTCCCTCTTCAGAGCACCAAAAAATGTATAATTTCACATCTATGATAATGAATTATCAGCAGAAGAGGTTATAATACGCTTGGGAGTCATAATGAAAGCTAATAAGCTTTCACAAACACAACACAAGCGAAAGAGAGCGAATGCACAACACCGCCTTATGTAGGAGGCAAACGGCCTAAGTGGAAACATGATTAATGGAGTTTGCATTGTAACAACGAATTGTCGTAGGACGAGACTGTCGTAACCCAGAGGCTTACTGTAGTTACGTCGTTTTGCTTTCGAAAACTATCCTGACGGTAGATTGACCACAAATTTTTTGTTTCTTTTCAGACACTCTTCTTATACATGTTGCATTTATTGTTTCTATATAATTAACATTTTCAAAATGTCTTCTTATCACGTCCAGGTCGCCTTATTAGAAAACTAGTTTTGCCAATTGTTAGTAGTAAGTTCAATCTTCACTGGGTATCTTAATTTAATTATGAAAAATAACTTTAAAATCAAACTGTTTAGTTTTTCTTTAATTTACCTTTGCTTGTGGGGAAGATAAAAATATCATGTCTATGTGGAGATGTACAGAAACGAATCGGTAAACTCGCCTTTACCTTTCTTCAATCTTAACATTGAGTGTAGCGTCTGAATCACAGTAGACATCAGAGCATCGATAGATCAATGAGGCGCATTGATACCATTAACTGTTGGACTAAATCTTAAATGAATTTTGTTCATTTATATTACCGCTACTCTTTTGTTTTATTTAGCAGTATTATACGGAATAGGTACAAAGTGAAATCTGTCCATCTTTGAACATCAGATGTGACAAACGTTCGTTAAGTATTAGAAAATGCCACAAATAATTTCACTAAGAGCGAAACGAAAACCACAAAGAAAAAACAGAAATAAAGCGGAAACTTGATTAATACGAAAATGGCAGAGGCGTAGAAGGCAACAAAAGACATAAGTAAATTTCATAAGGGTTTTGAGCGTCTGTTGTCTTATCTGTCCCCGAACAAGAACAAATAAAAAAAATATCAGCGTTCTGTTCACGTGAGGTCAACAGCCTAGAGCTATACAGGAGAGGAAATGTTTGTTCCTCTTCTTCCACACTTTATTCACTTGCCGCCAAATAACGACATGCCTGATTTCTTTGCCTTGCTCAACTCTATTTTTCTCTCGTTTTCTTCTTTTCTTCCTCTTAGCTATCCGTACAAAGACACAATCTTTTGTCGTTCTTTCAGATTGTACAGGAAATGTCTTTCTTAGAACTTACAACCTTTCCTGTGTGATTTCTAAAAGTGCAATTTTTAGAAACCGTATTTACCGCCCCACTTTTTCAACTTTACATTCTCATTTAAGTTAACCTGATTGGTAAAACAATGAAAATTAACCTAAAAATAGACATTTGGTTTTACAAACTTCATATAGGTGTGCATGTTTGTAAATTTAACAACAGCAAATTTACTTGATGAACCAACACCTATCTATATATTATATCTTATATATAATATTATGCTATAATATATATTATTTGAGACAAATCTTTAAAAAATCGTAACAAACCAATGCTATTTAGAAAAATAACTCATTTGTTTGGCATATTGAAATCAAGCAAGTTTTTTTTTTTATTTGCTGACCTCACCGCTTACTCAGTCGCTCTCAAGCTGTATCTGCTATGTGGCCTAGTCCCACATTTCCAACTCTATTGCACTACCACCCTCAATGCACAAAAAAGGAGGTTGGTGGAAGCCGACGTCAGTTGTCACAGGAACTGTGTAATATTTGTCTTTTACTTATATGTACGTCAACAGGCACCTCGTCCTGGGTATGACGTTAAACTGGAACCACCTCTTAATTTCTGGTATTCCCAGATCCACCTTGACCTGGGGTGGTAGCACCTGTTAGGGTCCCAGCTACGGGCAAATAGTGAACTCCTACTTTTTCCAGATCTTACCCACGTCCTGGGTATGGCGATAAACTACATCCGCGTCCTGGGTATGACGGTAAACTACATCCGCGTCCTGGGTATGGCGATAAACTACATCCGCGTCTTGGCTATGGCGATAAACTACATCCAACAGCAAGGCCTAAGGATAATGTTTTCGGAAAAATAATGTTGCCATCTATACGTTTTTGAAACAATAATGTTGCCAGCTATCCATTTTTGGAACCATAATGTTGTCAGCTATACGTTTTTGAAACCATAATGTTGCCAGCTATACGTTTTTTTTTAAACCATAATGTTGCCATTTATACGTTTTTTTAAACCATAATGTTGCCAGCTATACATTTTTTGAAACCATAATGTTGCCAGCTATACGTTTTTTTAAACCATAATGTTGCCAGCTATACATTTTTGAAACAATAATGTTGCCAGCTATACGTTTTTGAAACCATAATGTTGCCAGCTATACGTTTTTTTGAAACCATAATGTTGCCAGCTATACGTTTTTTTGAAACCATAATGTTGCCACCTATACATTTTTGAAACCATAATGATGCCAGCTATACGTTTTTTGCAAAAATAATGTTGCCAGCTATACGTTTTTGAAACCATAATGTTGCCAGTTATGCGTTTTTGACTTTTAAAGTCACTCAAAATCATTCTCGGCATAAAGTGACCACTAAGGTTGAGATGCCGTTAAACAAAACAATCAACAATCAAATGGAAATTCTTGACTTAAACAAAAAATATCTAGGATTATTTTGCAGTCTACAAGCAAATAAGCTCTAGCTTGCTAAAAATGTTCCATACAAAATAGGCATTTAAAATTCATATATTTGACATATATATATAAACTGGATTTGGCATTAAATAACCCACAGTCGTTGATATGCCATAAAACCCAAACAAACAAACAAATCAACAGGCACCCCTCATTAAATCGACTTTGTATGTCGCACTTTCACCTTGAGGAAGCAGATAATGACTAACGGTCTCTGCTGGAGAACCGCCTTTTAGAGAATTAGTACAATTTTATGTGAAAGTTTATGAAAAATTCCAACATCTAAAAACACAGTGCGACCATGCAAGAAGGAATTACATATCTACATCGATGACCACTTTATTTTCATGCAAGAAGATAATAAGATGACCCGTCAATACTTTCACTGCTATTATTCACATCAAAATGTTCAGAAGTGCAGTTCTACACCGTAAAACATGGCGAATTTCCGAAGTACTGACTGCGGAAGTGACCATCTTCCAGTCGTGTACTACGTCGGAATAAAAGGACGGAACCTTAGAAAACTAAAACAACGCGTAAGCATCAATACGACAGGCTCTTAAACTGCCCAAGGTGCATGAATATGTACACAGATATTGATGAGCAAATATAACCTTAACGAGACTAAAAATTTAAAGTTGAATATGCTAAGAGAAGAACTAGGGACTTCGACGAAGGACATCATCCGAAGGAAAACGAGACAAGAAAGGAAAGGGTCGTTAACAGAGTAAATTCTAGAGATGATGAAAAAGCGACAACAAACAGTACCAAGGAATGGAAAAGAGTACCGAACATTAAACGCAGAAAATAGAAACAAATCTATGCAGGCTAAAGAATGAAAAGTACGCGGAAATAGAGAGGGTGAGCAACACAAATACAGAAAAGTATGCACAACAGAATAAAAAAAAATAAAAAAAAAAAGCTTGTATAAAATCAAAAGAAGGTTTTTATCCAGGACATATTGAAGGTTTTTATCCAGGATATATTGAAGGTAAGAGAGACAGGGAAAGTCAGCGAGTCACCTACCTAGCGAATTTGTGTGAATATATAGCAGAACGAGGGGCGGGGGGCTTGACAAATGGAGAAACACTGGTATGGGTCACAAGTGATAGGAAGTTGTGAAGAGCTATGATCACCCATATCCTGAAAGGACACTGCACATAAAAGTAGTAGAAAGTCTAAGTTAGGATATACTTGATAAATTCTTCCAATATTAGGCTGAATCATAAATAATTTCTGTTTTTGCTTATCTTCATTCTCCAAAGAAAGTCCAATTACAGTTTTATTCAATCATATATCTCTTGAATAATCGTTGTCTTTTACATCTTTTTTGGCAAAGTACTGTCTGTCATTAACTCTGTATTGTTATGCATCTCACTTCGCACAGTCTCCGTTCAGATAAACTTTTTGGTTTTCGTTTCTATTGGTCAACCGTCGATGCGTTAACGGTTATTACTAAGAGTCTATCAAGTTTTACATAAGAACATCAAGGCTCAGGCTGTGGCTTTAGATATCTCGAAAGCATTTGACAGCGCTTGGTGTGCTAGCCTTCTTCATATTCTGAAGGGTTATTGTGTCTCCGTTTGAATTTTTGGTTTGATCCAGTCTTTCTTAACAAATCGTGTAATTATTTGCGTATTAAACGGCCATTCTTCTTCTTAGATCCTTTCATATTAATGAAGTGGTTCCCCGGTCCTCAATCCTTAGACGTATGCTGTTTCGAATCCAGGTAAGAAAGTCCCAGGAAAAAGTCACAAGACAATGTTAGCACTGTTTCTGCATCTTTCTGTAATATTCTTTTTTTTAACCCTAACCCTAATCCTGCCCTAACGACAACGTGAATAATGGAAATTTCGGATCTCATTGCTGTTGTGGACAAAAATACTTTCATGGAAATTATTGAAAGTAATAAGCATGGTTCAAAAATCTGTTACAATGGATTCATGTATATCAAAACGTATCACTCGCAAATCTAAGTTGTGACTTTTTCCGAGCCAAAATTGTGACTTTTTCCGAGCCAAAATTGTGACTATTTTTCATATCACTTTATTACCGGCAACGACTGTTTCTTATATTTATCAATGAATTTCAAGATGTTATCAGTTCCCAACTCGGTATTTCTACTGATGATACAACGATTTATTCCTGTCTTAATAGTAAATCCGATAAAGTAAAAATAGCATCTAATCTCGAAAATGACTTCCAATCAGTTGTTAACTGGGGCAAAAATGGTTTGTAAACTTTAACGAATCCAAAATGAAACCAAAATGAAACTGTTATCTTTTAGTCATCTTAGATAACTAGTTTTTCCTTCCTTCAGCATTGATGTTAACCTCCAGAGGAGCAACTCATTGTGCCTTCTTGGTATCACGTTTTCCACTGGCATGAAGCGGGGGGATTATATTGAATCATTTAATAAGTCTGCTGCTAGGAAAGTTGGTTCACGGTGTTGTCCCAGACAATTTCTCTCGTCAGAATCCATCTTGTATGTTTATAAAATTACTATTCGTTGTCGCATTGAATATTGCTGCCACATCTGGTGTTCCTACTATATATATTGTGATAACAAAGATAAGGATAATAGTCCGAATATAAATAGTATAAATAAATGATAACTCCACATCCAGGAAATTCAGACAGAAATTAATCATTATAGTTATGTTTTTGCAATTATAATATGAGAAAAAGTATCAATATTTCTGTCTAAAATTTACGGAATTTCTTTCAATTTTTGTTTAATAGTAAAATTTTTGTTTATCGACTAATTAGATAGGGGGATTCGTTCGTTACTTACTGCCCTTTTTTCTTTTTCTTTTCAATATGTTAAAATACACACGCCTGTGTCTAAAGTGTTTAATTTATTCTTCGCCTAACCGGCTCAACTACTTCTTTGAACCAAATTGTTATATTCTCATTGTGCGTATGTCAGCTTCTGCATGTGATCGCATGGGTGTTATATGCCTCACCCATAATGAGTGTTCTCTATTGTGGACGGTGTTTTTTACTCGCTTATCATTTATCTCATTTTTTCCTCTCTCTGCCTGCTTTATTTGTACTGCAATAAACTAATACCAACTTTCAGTGATATCATCTTAGGTCTATATTTCCCCGCATTTTTTCAATTATTCTTTTTCTTTTCACTCCTCTTCCAGCTTGTGGCATGATAGTAAACAATAAATTTCGCCTTTTATTCGGTTGCAATTCGATTTGAAAAATGAATTTCCTCATCAATAGATATGTGTACATTGAATATAATCGAATTATATCTAATAAGTACAAGTAGATACTGCTTATGTAAATTTTCTTGATCAATAATTCGTATATCATACGTACGATGATAGTGTCTACTGATACCAGATAGGTGAAGCTTTCAAGGAGCGAAATATTTTATATCTGTCATAAAACGATGGGAACATGTTTTTACTTTACTATTTTTTTGTTTTGTTTTTTTGTTTTGTTTTTGTTTTTTTTACCTCTGTATGTATAGAATTAAAAGACGGAAAATAAACCAATCGCGTATTTATAAAATAATTTCATATTGCATTAACAATTTCGTTTTCATGTTATTTCTTCATTTCATGTTACTTTAAAGAGAAAACGTAAGGCTATATGATAAAAAAATATCTTCTATATTACTACGCTATTTATTTCGATATTCATGACGTGTTTTTTTTTTTTTAAATCAAGTTCAACCCAAACAAGGTTAAAGCTACAAGAGGTTACTGAGTGTGGAAGAATTACAAAACAGAAACATTACTAAGGAGCGAGAACAAAAAAAGAGTAATCAGGAGGACAGTAGGTGGCGATTGACATTGCATTTAAATTTTTGTAGATTAAAGTTGGCGAGAAAGCAAGGAGCCGAAAGGGAGTTCCACGAGCGAGAAGTACGAGAAAAGAAACTTAACATAGAACTTACGGTTACATCTAGCGATGAAACCTCGTTGCCAATCTAGTATTGCGCTAAAATTCATAAATTCCTGGTGCCATGACGAAGAGCTCATCCGAACAATTACCATGAAAGTCACAGAGAGGCAACTTTACAGTGGTGGAAATGTGATTGAAGCAGTGATGCCAGACCATGACCAATAATATTGCTGGTTGTTCTTTGAATTTTATCAAGGATCTCTAGATATATAGCAGGACGACCGGACCATATGTAGCAGCAATATTCTAAGCATGGACGAATAGTTGACATAGATATGTAAGATAGATTCTGAAGAGAAAAATTGTCTAACACGACAGTGAACCAAGTTTCTTAGCAGCAGACCTAGCAATGTAATTAATATAGTCTTTCCCCTTCATGTCAGCCGAGAACGTTAGCATCATCCATGCCGATGGAAGGCAGCACGGTGTCTCTCAGATGATTAATAGAGAGCAGTTTAGTTTTGTAGGCGTTAAAATTAACAAGCCATCGCTTGCCCCAGTTATCAACAGACTAGGTCGTTTTAACATCAGCCGCCAATTTGACCTTATCGAGCTGATCGAACTCACTCTCGAGACAGGAGTAAATAGTTATGCCATCAGCATCAATACCAATATTAGAGTTGATACCATCGGGAAGGTCATTAATAAAAATTCAAAACAAAGTAGGACCAATGATATAGCTCTAGAGATACCAACATTAGAACGAAATGATCTGAAAGAGTGGCCGTTCAGGATAACTTTCATTTCATGATTTGACAAAAAAGACTGGATCAGTTCATCAATTTGTCCGGAGACACCGTAACATTTCAATTTGTGATGAAGTTCTGTATGATAAACCCTGTCGAGCTTGACCATTCTTATCTAGAGCTTGATAGATTCTATCCACAATTATCGTCAGTACATCAACAGTTGACCTGAAGAAACGAAATCCATATTGTTTCTTCCTTCCATACTTTTTTGTTTCAGCTAAAACTAAATCTGTAATATTTCTTAATAGATTTGTTTTTACTCGAGATTTCCAACCTTCTTCACACGATTGATAATTGTCGGATTTTAATCATTTTGAAATAAATCTTAAATCAGTAAATTTTATTATGCAATTATTAGATTTTGTGAGAAGTTTTTTAAATGTTAATAAAATTGACTTCCTTTACTATGTCGCAGTTCAAATTTCATTGATAAAACAGAAAAAACAAATGATTTTTCTCTAAATGAAGGCCTTCTTGAAGCTTTTAGTTTTAATTTCAAGCTAATGGATTAAATTTAATATTTTCAATAAGCAAAATATTTTGCTGTATTTCACACACTAATTCAAATTGACTGGAATGAGTTTTTGTTTGTGTTTTATTTTGCTAAAATAGCTGATTAGCTTTCTTTTTTAGTAGTCTTTCCTCGCAGAGTAATTCTCTTTATTAAAAATCTTTCAAAAATAAAATACACTTTTCGGACTAATGATATAGGAACTTTATTTGACAAATATAATTAAAGTATATTAAAGTATAATTAATCTGGTTTAAATCAAATATTATTTACTTTTAAATTTAAATTTAAATTTACGTTTAAAATCTCACAGAAATGCCATTTTTAACCCATTAGCTGTTTTGACGTGTTGACAGCTTGATGATAGATCTAATGTTTTTTTCGGAGACTTTAAACTATAACTGAAAATGAATGACGTGAGCGCCTTTATATATAGTTTTTAAGTACTCAGTAGTCTTAAAAAGTTAGGAAAATAATCTCCGTAATCTAATGTTTTACTGAATTTTAGAAATGTTGACTTTAAATTTACTATAGTTATCGCTCTTATTTTCTGATAATGTGTCTAAGTATAATGTCGTATATAAAAATGGGCACATTTATGCACATACAAAAAATTAAAAATTAATTTAAAGTATTGGTGTTTGGTTATTTATATTTAGCTTATCCATTTATGATTAGTAAATAGTTTTCACTTAATAATAATATCATCTAAAAGTTTGAAATCAATACAGAAGTTTAAATGATTTAAAACTTAATACTTTTTAATTAAAATTTTTCAAAAATTCTTAGAAAAATTAATTATTCATCGAATGTTTTTAAAGACAAGAGTGTCCTTAATATATCTTATTTATAAAAGCAACTAAAAGCTTTTCATATTAAATAATATCGTAATTTTATTGTATTTTTTTATTTTCGGTAAATGGCGTTTCTGTATGACAAAAATAAATTGATTTAAATTCTATGTGGAGTCCTGCTTTTAACTAATATAAATATGAAAAGGCTGATATTTAATTTCCTGAATTTTCTGAAAATTAAGTAAGTGGGAATAACAAATGTAAAAAAATATATTTTTACCAAGGTTTTCTAAAAGAAAATTTTCAAAATATTTTTATTCCATTCTGAATAATTCCTGAAAATTTCATTAAAATCCGACAATTATTTGATTTTTGCAAGAATTTCCAAAAGAATGTGTTTTTAACACCAAAAAGACGATAAAAATCCCTATACTAATCTTTAGCCTACGCGCTGATTCAAGAAAAACAAGATTCTTAAGCAATATTTCCAACGTGCTTGAAAGGATTAAACTATTTAATAAAAAAATAAAAAAATATTTCAGTCTTTCCTCTTCACAATACGATAGACATTTTGACGTTAAAAATTCGTTTTTATTAAGTATCAGGCCTTTTTTAATCGTAGTATGCTCTTTTTTAGAAAATTTTTGGGAACACCTAAATACAAACTTTTATTTCCAAACTATTCATTAAACAATTTTTACTAAAGATTTGTATACACGTGAAAAATATTTTCCCAACAGTTTAAAATGTAAACTTAGATTAAGAGTAAAACCTTATTTTAGAAACATTTAAATTTACGTACATTAGAAAATTAACGTAAATTATTTATTCTTTTATTCCTTTGTTCTTCTCCATTACATAAAATATAAATAGAATAGAATAAAAAAATAAAATTATAGAAAAAGCAAATGTTTATAAAATTACAAATTTGAATTTGACGGGTTTATTTTTGTTATATATACCAGCAGCATTTCTGTCTCAAAGTAGCACATATGCGCTTTGCTATATATATATATATATATATATATATATATATATATATATATATATATATATATATAAAATTCTTCTTTACCCATTTATGTTATATCTATTTTTATTAGGTATCACAAAAATGTGTGCGCATTTTCGATAATGAAAGCAAAAACGTTATCCGCAGTTTTTAAGAATTTATCAAAAATTAGAGAATTATCCGATTGAATTAAATTTTCAGGGATTACCCATTAATGAATGAAATTTATCTGACATATGACAATATTTTAGAAAGTTATGCGGAAATACTTCGCACGGGGTCAGTTACAACTCCTACCCAATTTGATATGTATTTAATTTTAGATCTGGGGATGTCTAGAATTTTTTTCCCAGTTACAGAAATAAAAAGCTGAAAAAAATTTTATTTCAGTAAAAAAAAACATTTTTTAAATCTGAAAATTCCTCCCAAACCTTGCTAAGAATAATTCAATAAAACTCAAAAAATAATTTTTATTGAGAATGGGCGTTTGCATAATTTAATAAGGTATTATTTTCTTTCAGATTTGAGAGGTAAAAAAAAAACTACATTCAATAATTTTTACAGAAATTTACTTGTAATTTTTAAGTCCATTTTTGAAATTCATGCAGTTATTGTTCTCAATGAGCTATTTTTTTTAAAAAAATAAGATATGTTTCAATAAGCGAAAAATGTAAAGTTTAATGCAATTTTGGGGGTGGACTTTTTAAATACTTTTTTTTATTTTTGCAACTGTTTGATTATTTTTTATATGTTCAAAAGTGAAATAATTCTGACTGTAGTCAGTTAATAGTACAGTGTAACCCGGATATAAGAGAGTTGTCGGGACC
>OZ010574.1:127120944-127145944 GCA_963932145.1 Acanthosepion lycidas | reverse complement strand
TTTAATTTTTCAATCCTGTTCAAAATGTTGGTTAAAATCTTGTTTTGTTTACATCATTATGGTGGCTTAATAATTACATTGACATTTTTGCACTTCACCCCCACCCTGTTTGTAAATTCATGTAAAAATGAAATAATTGTCTTACTTTAATTAAATGTTCAGGACTTATTCAAAAATGAATGCTATCATTTTTGAAATTTGTTTATTTTAGAAAATTTTGGTAAAGAATATTCTTTTTTTTTTTCACATATGTTACCCACCTCCACACATTTACTTAATTTCATGAAATCTAACAAAGTACTTTTCTATTTCCTTTATTCTTTTTATTCATTATAATAGGAGTCCTTGGCGAATGTAAATAAACTAATTTTTTTTTTTTAAACTTTCACTATTCTAACTGAAAATCTGCTCTGAACTGATAATATATGCAATAAAACATTATTTAATTAGAAAAGCTTTTAATTGCTTTTGTAAATAATTTATATTAAGTTATTGTCTGAAGAAATAAAATTTTTTTGATGAATAATTAAGTTTTACAAGAATTTCTTCATTTTTTTAAAATTTTAATTATAATAATTTATAAGTTTAAAAATCATGTGAAATTCTGTATTGGGTCATTTTCTGGATGTGATATAGTAATTAAGTGGAAATTAAATTTATGAATCCAAAATTGAAAAGATTAATAAATGTAGTTACACTATTCTATTTTTAAAATAATTTTTTTTACTTTTTTTTACTTAATTTGTTTCCTTTTTTCATCTATGGTGACATTATGAAAAGGTTACGTGATCTATGAGTATTATAGAGAAATAAATTTTTTAAAAATTTATAGTATTTTAATTTTTTTTTATTTTTGCATGAAGCATCTTCAAAAGGTAAATAAAAGTCAATAAAATATTAAATAATTGTTGAAAATATGTTCATTTGTATAAATTACTAGGTAGTTAAAAACAAAAATATACGCGCTCACCTAGATTTTGTAAATTTATGTCAATTGTGGTCATTCATAAGACCTGTCCTCTTGAAAACTTACCAATACATCAATAAAAATCACAGAAAGATAGGGCCCAACATTAAAAAATGATTCTTTTTTATGGTATAAGTAATATTTATTTCAAATCAGATTAATTTAACTTTAAATTTTTATAATTTTACTCAAATAAAGTGTCAGAAATATATTGTTTTGGAAGAGTTTTAAAATCAATAAATTTGTTTTGTTTACAAATTTCTTAAAGTTAAGAAAATGTCCGCTTTTAAGATAATTTTAAGAAATCAAGCAAATATTTGACATTCCAATCTATATAATTTCTATCTGAAATACACCAGAATATTTTACTTAACTAGAAATAATAAATTTAATCCTTTAGCTTTCAATTAAAGCTAAAATGAAATCTTCAAGAATGCTTTTTCATTTTTAAAAATTCATTTGAAACCTTAGGTATCAAAAATTTTTGCCAAAAAAAAAAAAAAATGTGTGGAGGTACCTAGTATTAATTCATCCATTTTAATTTTCTCATATTCTCGGTTCACTACTCTAGCATAAGTGATAAAATCTTCATTTTCCTCCTTTACTAAGGTCACTAATCACTCAGTGATTCCCTAAGAAGGAAGGAAAAGAAGACTCTTCTCTTTCTCCTTTCTTTTTCACATCCTCCTCCTCCCTTTCTATTACATCCAATGTCATGCATTTGCTTATTTTTTTTTTTATATATAATAGTGTTTTCATTAGCTTTTTAAAAAAAAAAAAAAAAAAAATCATTAAGAGGTTATTTGATAAAAATCATCTGAGGATACCATAAGGTAGAAACCAAGGTATCACATTCAACTGACCTGATTATTAAAGTTAAAAGCTCTACATGTTATTTTCACACGTGTATTAAGCACATTTTAATACTACTGTTTCTTGGTCTGATTCAACTCTAACCATCAACCTTTTATGTATTATGTATATAGTTCTTGAACTTTTGCGATAATCTTAACAGATAAAGTAATATTTAAATATGTTTCTCATATTTTTTTCTAAGCAGGGTGTCAATTCTTCACAGGTTAAAACATAAGTTAGCAACAATGACTTCTATAGGGAATAGAATTTTTTGAGTTTATACAAATCAAAGGCTAATCTAAATCTTTGTAGACATCTACCCATGATGAAAAGAATGAAAAAGTAAAATTACTAAAAGAAAAATGAAAGTAATCTAATGTGGTAAAAGTAAAACACACTATATATAAACTTTAATTATCATAATCAATCACCCTTCTCATATACTTATAGAGTAACATCAAATTAAACATACTATTAAAAAAAGAAGCTTGAATAGCTCTTGGATTTTCTTTCAAATTATCTAACAATATTACTTTTTTAATATAAATTGTGAGAAAGTTAAAGTGGAGAAATAAATTAAAGGAAATAGAGAAAAAAAAATTGAAAAATCAGAAAAGTAAGAAAGCACTAAAGATATAAATGGATGAGAGAGAAATACAGAAGGATGAGAAGCCATCACTGAATAAATCTAAATGGAAATCCCATAACTTTATTCTCATGTAAATGACATCAGCAGCTGAACATATTCAGGAAACGATGAGAAAAGTTGCAGAAGCAGCTTCACAGAATAGGTTGTCAGGTCATCACACCCAGAACATCAGGCAGACAATGACAAACGGAGACACCAATAAACAAATACCTTCCATATAAACATCACAATGACAGCCTTCTGCCAACTGCAAACACTCTTCTCACAGATTAACAAGGGGTAAATTTACACTTAAAATCCCCCACCCACCGCCAAAAAAAAAACAACAAAAAAACAAAAAAAAACAATCTTTTCAAATAAAAAATGTGTAGAGAAAGCTCAATGGTTAAAATATTGAACTAATATTACAAGCTGTTTGGTTTTAATTCCTTGACAGAAAATATCTAATCTAAAACCATAGCAAATGGAATTATTTAGCTAGAGCTGGCAATCGCAAAACATTGTTACAAAACTCACTAAAGTCTAATGTGAAAGATTTGAAAAGAAGTTAAATATTGTCATATTTTTTATAATCACTTTTAATGTTTTTTTTTTTTAAATATGACAAAAAATTTATGAAATAACAAGTGAGAATGTTAAACTATAATAAATTATCATTCTATGTGGATATTTTCCATATAACTCTGCAAATTTATCCTCATTTAAGATATTTCTTTGCCTCTCTATATTATCAATGTCAAAAAAAAACAAAAAAAAACAAACACTGACATTCAAAGAACATTTATCCATTTTAGTAAAAATTGGAAATCTGGAGAAACTTTTCATATTCAATACTCATTTAAATCAATGACTGCAGTACTTTAAGTCAACTGTGATCTGGAATACAGATGAAAGCAATAATGGCATATAACCTGAATCCATTATAAAAAATTCAGGATATAAAATTAATAAAATACTAAACACTTCGAATACATCTGTGTACAGATCAGTTATAACACATTTAGTATAGAAGTTAAAGAAATTGAACATGTCATGGTAATATTAGCTGTTTCCCTATAAGGAAATCTATGATATTCATTGACCGAGCAGCCAGTACTGCTTTCAGTTGAATTTATAAAATCTTTCTCTTAAAAACAATTTTTCAGGAAAATAGGTTTCTCAAGTCTGGTATCTGTTATTACTCTTTCTAGTATTGATGGGAGTTTGCTTCCTAATCTTTTATTTGAAGTAGTATATAGTGTTAACATCATTTGTTTCTCTTTAAATTACATGTGCTATCCATTTTAGTTGTTGCTACTGTTGATAGTCCTCAAGTGATGTGGTTTCTGTTATTTGGTTCTTTGTGATTCTGTAGTGTCAGTTCACAATGTTCAAAGAAGGAAGGGCAGCACAGTTGCTAGGAGGATATATGTCAAGTCAACCCATTCATGCACCTGGCACTTTTTTTTTTTTTTTTTTTAAATAATCTGGTGTGACACTAAGCACAAAGTCTATTCTGGCATTACCTGAGGTGACTTACATACTACATAATAATCATGAACATCAACTCATTTTTTTTTTTAAGCATTTCACCCCAAGCAAGGCGGGAAGCCACTAGCATGCAAGGGGTTACAGAGATTTGGAGCGAGAGCAAATAGGAGTGATAGAGGAAGGATGAAGAGAAGGATAGGGGATAGATCAAGGCATCTGGAGACACCGATTGACATTACATTTGAATAGTTGTAGATTATAGCTATCAGGGAAACAGGAAAAGAGGAGGGAGTTGCACGGGCGAGAAGTGCAAGACATGAAGCTATTGGAGTAGAAGAGATGGCTACATTTAACAGTTTCAACAGCGAAAGGGTGAGAGCGAGAATGCCAGCCTAGAAGAACGCTTAAATTCATGAAGTCTGGGAATCAGGTTCCGAAAAAAATCGATAATCGAAAAAATCTGCTTACAGAAGGAATGATCGCATTTCAACAAAATTTTACACCCTCTTTGAGTTTACCATTAGAAGTGTCCAGAAGTTTCATGACCATGGACCCCTAAATAGCGCGGAAAATCGATAAAACCCAAAAACAGATACGCTCAGATTACGCCTGACCACATGTCGGTTTTTAGCGAAAACCGACCGGATTTATGAGGAGGCCATTGGGAGTCACCATGTGAAGTTTCAACTCTGCTGGCGCCCCCAAACAGAGTGCAAATCAACAATCAGTCAACCCTTAAAAATGATTTTTTTTCAGTTGGGTATTTCCTAAATGAAGATTAATTTAAGGTCACGCTATGTGCGGGAAGAAACAGGTCAGTGTGTGCAGTGGAGTGGAAGAAAACATTTGACCTCAAATTCTGGAATGGGTGCAGGGCCATTGAAATTCGGCTTTTTTTATCCCTGCTACCAGGTCTGACTTTGAGCCACAAATGACATATTCGACTTTGTCAACACTTTTGCTTTAATCGTCGCATCTTACCAAAATAAGCACTTCCTTTATTCGCATCTTTACTGAAAAAAACCCACATACGTACTGAGTTAAAATGGTTCCGCCCTCAGCAGTCCATTTTCCAATTCTTTAAACATTTTCCCCTAGCCCAGGTCACATCCCAGACCTGATGAGGAGTTTTTGCGCTAAAACAGCAGAGCTTTCTCTCAATCCATTTCAAAGCTAATGACGACAAATGGTTAGCGACTTTTCGTTGTCACACAAACCAGCAAACGTTTCATTGAAGCTCCTTGCATTCTCATCGACGGCATCACGTGCATTAGAGCCTAGCTGCACATGCAGAAGGCAACTTGACCCCGTTTACGGCCAAGCCTTGCGCTTGCCAAATCATGCGCGCGTGCGTGAATGCGTGCTAGCATCTTCCATTTTGCGTGAGCTCATTCATTGGTCTAAGTCATGGCCATTGTCCAGGCTAAACCAATCAATGACAAGTCACGCTCCCTTTAAATACCTTCAGTGTGGCTGCATCCGTACTCACGTCTTGATTTGATCGCCATTAACGCATCTGTCCTTGGATTAATTGACAGCTACCTGCTACCATAAGTTACCTATTTGCTTAAATGTTTGCATTACCCATTTTATCTCCACGTGCTGCCTTTACTGCGCAGCTCAGTCCATCTTAGCGTTCCATACCTATTTCTACCTTTTCGTAGTTCAGTTTTGCTATTAGACAGTTAACTGCTGTCGAAAGTTACTTCTGTTCTGCTTTTAATACGCGGCCCAGTACACAGTGTTTCACTACTTTTTAACCTTCAACGCTTCAACGTTTTGGTTGCGTAACCTCTTCCTACAGCAACGTTTTGGTGCTGCCAGAAAGCACGGCCCATAGCTTTTTCCATACCGCTCCACTGAATTAAGTTATCGTATACAATGAGGTTGCACCAGTTCAGCTTCGGCATCAACTTCTATTCGCATTCTTACACAGCATTTCTACAACCCTTCAAATGGTTTCTACATGAAGAACATCTACACGTCAGCAATTGAAGACCCCTAATACCGTTAACGTTACACATGCAGAACAAGCGACTGCAGAGGAGCACATAATAACTCCGGTTACAGATGATCATATAGCGTCTACTTCAACCTCTGCTTCGCACTCTTCTGCGTACAGTGGCGATGACCAACCCGGCAGCTCTGCAAAGGCTGCAAAATACACCCAGACGAGGCAAACTTTGCAGGTGTTCTAAAAAAGCCTCACTGGCTAAGGGGAAACGGGAACAGGATTGCATTGAGTGCGCCTCCTTGGGGGAGAAGTGACTGACGTCTACTTCAACCTCTGCTTTGCACTTTTCTGAGTGCCGTGGTGATGACCGACCCGGCAGCTTTGCTAAGTGTGCCAAAATACCATGGCGATGCAACTTTAGCAGGCATTCTAAAAGAGCCTCTGTGGCAAAGAAAAAGTGGGAGGAGGAAACCGAGGTAGAGGCCTCTTTGAGGCTTTCCAGTCAATCTCAACGGAGGCAGTATGTTTTGTCACAAGAAACGCTTGGTGAGTGTAACTACTGTTTGTAATGCAAATCAGTTTACACATATTTGTTGAAAAGTAAGAGGAAATTACCTAAAGGCTTGCAAAACAAAAAAAAAAAAAAACGGCTTAATCACAAGCGCTTTTTCGGTCTTGATAGAGCCCGCATTGAAAACTACACGCAGTGCAGCCGACACCACTGCAACTTCCATTCAACGGTCCCTGTCAGAGAAAATGGGTACCACTTTGGCATTCTACAAAATGGGTCCAGTGTCTTGCAGAGCTTTCTACGCCTACCTATTGATGGTACATGAGGCTGCATTCAATCATCTTCATCGAAGCCGGCAACTTTTCCATCAATTCATAGTAGACAGCAGGTGTATAATACCGGGGATATTGTACTGCCATTTTGTGAATGGTTTCTGGACCGTGCAGTAGTCTCCGATGGGGCCTATCTACGGCTGTATCTCTGGATGATTCTCTTCAAGCTATTTATACATGTGGGTGTTTGTCTCTTTACCTACTAGTCTTTCACTAAGCAAAGCACACATGAAACTTACCAAAATGCAAATAAACAAAACTAGCAAGCCCAACCTATAAAAGAAATAAAGTAGATGCCTTGTATATCATCTCTTACACCAGCATGAGGGTTCCATGTTCCAACTTTCCAGAAGTGGAACACCATCTTCAGTCTGAACCAGACCTCCTGTTACTTTCTGAAACTGGTATCAATGCTTCAAGCATACTAGGAGAGCTAACACCAATTACATCTAAACACAATGACATAAATTGCCACAGACTTGGAGTTTACATCAGGGACAAATTTCACAGTGTCAGGGATGAAAAAAACAAGGAAAATGATCTCCTGTATATGTGCTTCCGCCTGGCACTTATCTATGTATCTTCAATAATTTGAAAAACAAAAAACAAAAGAAAAAAAAACAAAAAAAAAAACAAAAAAAAAAAAAAACAAAAAAAAAACATGCATGATGAAAAAAGGCCCAAAACTTAATGCAGCCAGATATTGTTTAAGGTATGATTTTGTACTTAGTGGCTATGAGGCCTCCTTCTAGGTCAACCCTCTAAGGCATCTAGCTCTTTTAATGTGACACTAAGTACAAAGTTTATTTTGGCATTTGTGACAGTATTTAGCTATGGTAATTAGTTAACTAATTAACCATAAAAATTACACAAGAAAATACTGAGAACGGAAAAGAAGATACCCCGAGAATTTTATTTTTTACGTTAAAAATAAGATCGAGTTACTTTTCTCAAAAACCTAAGAATTGGCGTAAACAGTGGACTCACAAAAAGGCCATATGCAAGCTTTTGACAATTGATTAATGATATTTGTAAAAGTAATGATTAACGAAAAACCTGAGAACAAGATATCATCTTAAGTGCTGGCAAGGCAGGGCCATATGGTAATTGTGGAAATTTTGGCATGAGAAAATATTCCGAAATTATTTGCTGATACAGGGTAGAGAGAATTAATATTATTTACTTTTCCAAGATGTCATCTGAAGTACTGACACGTTAAGTAACCACGTGTCGATTATAAAATTTTGGCATGAGAAAAATATCTTAGAAGAATTGCCAATTTGGAGATAAAAAAAATAAATTGATAATAAATTTCTTTATCAAGAAGCCAAGGGTTCCAGTAAATGCTAACTTCATGAACGGACCAGATGGCAGACTTTGACAATTGATTGATGGAGTTTGTAAAAAGTGCTGATTAAGAAGACGCAGAGTGACCAAAAGATCTAAGAGATTTTTAAGTGGTCATGTGAGATTTGTAAATATTTTGGCTGATGGGAAAAAGAATTTTGTAAACAAAAAAATTCTGGGTTATAATTTTAATGAGGCCAGCTTGGCCAAGCCCGCACGGCTGGGACACAATTTGATGAGAAAGAAGAGGAAATTATTAACACCCACCAAAAGGATTGGTATAAGTTATCAATGTGAGAAGGTGGGAGTTTAGGAGGATAGCTCTCCTCACAGATGAAGGGATCCCCCCAAAATGGAAAGTGATTAATTTTCCAAAATTGGAAGTAATCAATTTTCCTGGCCTGAAAACAAAGAGGTTTTTTGTCAGAAATCGAAATTCTCTGAAAACCCTAGATTGCGTCTAACTCCAAGCCGGTTTTTGGTTGGTGTCCATATAAACGAACATCCTCAGATCGTTCAGTAGTAGTTCGCCAGTTAGAGCCTTTGTAGTTGCAGGAACCAGTGTGTTGCCTCGCAGAAGTTGACCAAGAGATTCTACAACCTCGAAATTTCGCTTAACAATAGCAAATTATACTGATGAACAAAGCTAAGCCAGCACTTAAAAACTAAACCAGTTGACTTAGAGGACCAGAACTTGCTTAAGAAGCATAAAAGTGTCACACTTTGTAGAAAACGGGTTGGGAGAAAAACACACTCCTGTATATAACAGATGGATAAAAGTTAATTTGTTACTTTTAACATACTTGAACATCTTGGATTTTTATTTGCTTCTTTTCTTTACACTTGTGCGATATCACATCCAGTCTAGACTCATCTTACACTACGGCCTGGCACCCGATTGATCTTGTCTACCTAAGATCGAAATTACAACATGGGTAGGTTAGACTTGATATCAAAGCAGTTACTTTGGTAACCAGATGTTGGAAGTGAGCTGGGAATGACAGAGCTGATGTCAAACAGGTTGCAGCTGGTGTGAAGCCATTAGCATTGACAGACCATCCCACTTGGTACCCTGACCAAAGGATTCTGCCAGGTAGTGACCACCACCGATTGACCAGGACACAGGCTGGTGGCAGTGACTAAGAGTCAACCCCAAAACGCTTGTAGGAGAAATATTAGTTTCGTGTCATGACTGGGACTTGACCATGGGCCGATAGCTCAGTGTCGCATATTGGTGCCGTGACGACCAGGATTCAAGCCTGGACAGGCCAGTGTCACATATCAGCATCTCAAGTAGACAAATGGAGACAGGCTAGAGTGGGAACCAAAGGACTTTGGTTAATTATAACTATGCGGTTCCAGACACTCTAGATCAACAACCCGAAAGCAGAAAGTAACAACCTGGAAATTGACTGTCAGGTGAGACACTTTTTTCGGTTAATCTCCCAATATTTTTTTTGATTGTTGCTGCTCTTGATTGTGTTTTTTTTGTTTTGTTTGAATTGTTTAAATATGTCTGACCCCGATTCTGATAGGATAGACATAGAGGAAGAGGGAGTTGAACAACGGTTGTCGGTAGACCTGAGAAAATTGTTAGGCAGACCTAGGATTCCGGCCTTTGATGGAAATTCCAGAGATTTTAGAGATTGGTTGGAAACTCTAGATAAGAGCAGTATAGTCTATGGACTCTCAGACTGAGTAACCTTGTATTTGGCATATGGCGCTGCAAGAGGGAAGGCGTCAGAGTTTGTGAGGGGACTCTTAGCTAGTGAACCCCACTTGTCATGGGAACAGCTAGAAGAATTACTGACTCAGGAGTTTGCTGATAAGGGGACAGCGATAGAGGCCATGAGAGCCCTCTTTAAGATGGTGTAGCTCAAGGACAAAACTCCTGGGGAGCTAGGGACCTGAGCAGAGAGGCTGAGTGCCTTGGCTTTCCCAGAGGAAGTAAGAGATAATGTAGTAATGCAGACACAGTCGGCAGATTTGTATCTAGAAGTGCTCAGTGACGAGTGTATTCACCACGATGTAATGAAGGAAGGTCAGCTAAAGTTGTCAATGGCAGTAGCACTGGCAAAAGAGAGCCAGGGAATTTGGGAGAAAGTAAGGGGTAGGAAGGCACAAGAGCAAGGTTGGGAGGTAGAAAAAAAGGAGGAAGGAAAGAGAGCCCCACATGGAATCAAAGGGTCAAACAGGAGGTAGAAGAGCCTGAGGTATGGGAAGAGGATCCCAAAAGAAAGGCTTGGTCGACAAGGCATGAGTTTTATAAGCCCATGCCAGGTCGATATGGACTAGTCTCCTTGACATGTGGGTATGAGGACCACAGAGCAGCGGACTGTCCAATGAAGTGGGGATTGCCCCCAGACTTTGATCAGACAAATGTACTAGTTGTGGGAAGAAAGGACACCGAGCTAAGTGGTGCAGGATAAGGAAGGGTGCCCCACCAATATTATTAAAGAAGGTAGCACCTGAAAGACAAGACCAGGGAAAAGCCAGCGGGCCACACAGTAAATAAGAGGGAGGGTGGCCCGGTTAAAAAGAAGAGGTGTAAGATGTTGGAACTGTGGCCAGGAGAGCCACTTAGGTAGAGGGCAGGTCTCCCCAGAAATAAGAGGGAAGGTGGCCCATGTGAAAAGAGAGTATGAAATGTTGGATATGTGGTCAGTTGAGCCACTTTGCAGTTAACTGCCCAACAAGAAGGTGCTGGTTTTGTGGAAGACCAGGGCACCTGAAAAGGAATCGTGTTTATAGAAATGGCAGAAAGAAACTGGGAAGGGTTCAGTCAGGACCACCCAGGCAGAGAGGACAATGAGCTCCCCTATGTGAGGAGGATGACTTGTTGCCAGAACCTATGGCTGGGATAGCACAGATGGGAACCTAGGAGAAAAAAGGCCAAGGTGTTCTCATCACTAATACAAGAGAAAGAGTTGTCTTGTCAGGCGAAAATAGGGGGAATAGCAATGAAAGTTCTAATAAACACAGGAGCGTCTGTTTCATTGCTGAGGGAAAGAGAATACAGGCAGTTAAAACAGAAGGAATGGATATGAAAAGCAGATATAGAGATCACACAGTCAGATGGTGGCCCCTTGGAGATAAAAGGGATAGCAAAGCTTCCTGTAAGAATATGAAAATTAAGAAGTATCCAGAATTTCTACATAACACCCAATCTGTGTACACAAGCAATCTTTGAAGAAGATTGGCTTGTGAGCCAGAAGGCTCATATAGAGTTTAACCCCACTGTGTTGGTAGTAAATGGTGAGAGAACGCTATTGGGAGATCCACCAGAAGAAGTTATAACGATAGTGGTGGAGGAAGATATAAGGCTACCCCTTAGAACAGCAGTGTCAGGTGGACTGGTGACAGGGAAGAAAATGAAGAAAGGAACCCTGCAATTGGTCCCTGTAGAGGAGAAGGGCCCAGAAGAGAATGAGGTAGCTCTGTGTGAGGCAGTGGTAGAGGCTGCTGAATAAGTGACCATTATGATGGTGAACCAGGCCCACAAGACAATGAAAGTTAAGAGAGGAGAGGAGGTAGGAAAGGCGTTACCCCTGTAAACTCTGAATCGAGTGAAATTTGATGAGAAGCAAAGAAAATGCGTAGAGCAACCGGAAGGAATAGCAGATAAAGAGATATTGGCACCTGATAAATTTAGGGTCAGAGTCAGAGGTCTGCTAAAAAATAATCGGGACGTGGTGGCCAAATCCGATAAGGAATTAGGCCAGACCCACACAGTAAAAATGAAGATCGATACAGGTGATCACCACCCCCACTGAGAAATTGAAGCCTTATAGAACACCTGTTCATAAGAGGCTCCTAGTGGAAGAGGCAGTGAAAGAGATATTGGATGCTGGGACGATAGAAAGATCAATTTCCCCTTGGAGCTTCCCAATTGCGATAGGAGGCAAGAAAGATGGCAGGCACCGTTTTTGTGTGGATTTTATGAAACTGAATTCTATCTCTAAGTCTTTGGTGGTGCCATTGCTACTAATTGATGACATTGCAATTATTGGGGAAAGTGAAGTACTTCTCCATGCTGGACTTGAGGTCCGGGCATTGGCAGGTAGCCCTTGATGAGGTTAACAAGGAAAAAGCCGCATTTGCATGCCACCTGGGACTGTTTCAGTTCAGGATGATGCCATTCAGTTTGGCTAATGCCCCGGGAATCTTCCAGCAGCTTATGTCAATAGTGTTAGGAGGATACAAGAGTTTTGATATGGCACATTTAGATAATATTCTGATATTTTCAGAAACACCAGAACAACACTTTTTCCATCTAAAACAAGTGTTGGGAAGACTAAGAAAGCACAGTTTAAAATTAAAATGATCAAAATGTCAATTTCTGTAGGATGAGACTAGATATTTGGGCTTTGTTATAAATGGTGAAGGCATTAAGCCCGACATGGATAAGGTGAAAGTTATAAGGGAAATGCCAGAGCCTAAGTCAGTGAGACAAGTAAGAGGGTTTATAGGGGCTATAGGATACTACAGACAATTTATCCCGACATTCTCGAGAATTGCCATACCCCTAGTAGTACTGACAAATAAATACGCTAGGTTCAAATGGACAGAAGACTGCCAAAGGACATTTGATATCTTAGAGGAGCAGCTGACAGCTGTTCCGCTGCTGACATACCCAGACCTCAGCAAGCCCATGGTGCTATAAACTGATGTGAGTGAGCAGTATGTAGGAGCAGTTCTCGCCCAGCTGTGCCCCGATAAAGAAGGACCAGTGCCAGGCATACCCGAGGAAGTACTGATATACTTTCTTCTCTCATAAGCTCTCGGAGACACAACAGAGGTGACCAGTAATAGAAAGAGAGGCATATGCTATCATGCATGCTCTCCAAAAACTGGACTACTACTTGAATGGTGCTGTTGGAAAAGCGTTAAATGTCCTGTTTGAAACAGTGACTGAAGATGATGTTAAAATCATAAGAAGAAAACTGGGAGAAGTGGAGATAAACCAGAAAATGCTAGCTCAAGTGGCAAGAGAGAGTGTGCCGATATTAAATGTGACGAGGTTGGAATTGGCCAAGAATAGAGCCAGAATTGGTTAATAAATAACCTAGCAGAGTTGAGACAAGAGGTAATTAATGATACAGAAACTGTAATGATGGGATTACAGAAAATGAGTGGATTTATGCAAAAATAATTCCAACTAATGACAATTACAAATAAGATGCGACAAACTAGTCAGTCATTGATAACCTTGCTGGAACATGTGAGAGTGCAATTAGATATGTTGTCACTGGGACACCTGTCTCCAAGCATAGTAACCCCAGGTCACTTGAGGGAATTACTACTCTGAATACAAATAGAATTACCTCATCATTTAAGGTTGCCAGTGGATCCCACCAAAGAATTGTGAAAATACTATAGTGCACTGGGATGTGTGACCTTGTTGAAAAATAGGAACCTATTAGTTTTGATATCTATTCCGTTGTTGAATAGAAAGAGTATTCAAGATATACCAAGTTATAAATTTACCTAATCCTTACCCCAGAGGAAATCAAGGTTTGGGAATGGAGGCAAGATACAAGGTGGAAATGAATACATAGCTTTAAATTCAGGTAGAACAAAGTTCATGAAATTGTAGAAATGATGCTTTGGGAAATTGTACATCATTGAGCCCCAACTATGTAGCAGGTAACCACAAAATGTGTGTGCTAGAATTGTTTGAAGGGAAGAAAAAGGGAATTAAGAGAACTTGTCAAGTAGAGGTATGAGCAAACACAGCATTGTCACAAGCTATCAGTGTTTCAGAGGGAGTGTGGGCAGTGGCCACACAGAAACCAATCATCTTGTCTAGGGTATGTGGGGGAGAGTCCACAAGGACACTAAAAGTGAAACCAGCATTATCCCTGTTAAAATGGCCCCTGGGATGTTCATCATTTGGAATATCTATTTCCTTACCTCCATATTACAAGGTAGAAGAAAAATATGAAGAGAAAGTTTTGATTATATAATTGATTGACAATTAGTCAATTGTAGAGTTGTGGGAGCCAATAGTGAGTGGATTCCCCAATGTTACCTTGAAGAAAATGCCAGGGCTAATGAAGCTGATAAAAAAGATCAATACAGATCAGTTGACGGACAAATTAAGTGTGTTGTAAAAGGAAGTTGGGAGGATGATGAACAGATTGCAATAAATTGGTCAGCAATAATGGGTACATTAATAATTATTGCCATAGGGGGAATGGCAGTATGGAAATTTGGAAGAAGTAGGAGAGAATTAATTCATGGTAATCGTATGAGCATGCAGCAACTCGAGAAGGAAATGCCAAGCAATGTTCTTTAGCCAGACAGAATCAAGGAAGAAATTGCAGAGAAGCCAGCAGAAGAAGCTAAAGTGGAACTGACACATATGGCAGAAAAACCTCCTGTTGAAGAGAGAAAAACGTTGACCAAGAAAAACAAACCATAATAGTTACACACCACACACATACACCCACAAACACACGCACACTTTAAATAGCATGAAAAACAAAATGAAATGAACATTACATGCAGAACAGAAGAAGATGAAAAGAACTTTAAATTGCTTGAAGAACAAAATGAAATGAACATTACATTGCATGTAGAACAGAAGATCACAGGAACTTTACAACTGCATGGAAATGAAAATGAAAAGAACATTACATGTAAAACGGAAGAAGAAAACTGATCATGAAACATACTGTGAAATGAAAAGGAAATTGGAATTGCATGAAACAGATGCATGCTAAATAGTATACTGGGATTTAGGTCACATTTACGAGTAAATGACAAGGATAGGTAAGGGAGGATTGTGACACTATTTAGTTATGATAAATGGTTAACTAATTAACCATAAAAATTACACAAGAAAATACTGAGAATGGAAAAGAAGTTCCCTTGAGATTTTTATTTTTTACGTTAAAAATAAGATTGAGTTACTTTTTTCAAAAACCTAAGAATTGGCGTAAACAGTGGACTCACAAAAAGGCCATATGCAAGCTTTTGACAATTGATTAATGATATTTGTAAAAGTAATAATTAATAAAAAACCTGAGAAAATGATAGCATCTTAAGTGCCGGCAAGGCAGGGCCATATGGTAATTGTGGAAATTTTGGCATGAGAAAATATTCCGAAATTATTTGCTGATACGGGGTAGAGAGAATTAATATTATTTACTTTTCCAAGATGTCATCTGAAGTACTGACACATTAAGTAGCCATGTGTCGATTATAGAATTTTGCATGAGAAAAATTTGGAGATAAAGAAATTTATTATCAATTTATTTTTTTCTCAAGAAGCCAAGGGTTCCAGTAAACACTAACTTCATGAATGGACCAGATGGCAGACTTTGACAATTGATTGATGGAGTTTGTAAAAAGTGCTGGTTAAGAAGACGCAGAGTGACCAAAAGATCTAAGAGATTTTTAAGTGGTCATGTGAGATTTGTAAAAATTTTGGCTGATGGGAAAAAGAATTTTGTAAACAAAAAAATTCTGGGTTATAATTTTAATGAGGCCAGCTTAGCCATGACCGCACGATATGTAGCCTTGGGCAAAGAACAAGGAAAAGCAGGAGATTAGGGCAATATGAACATAAACTAAGTTGAACTTTAGACTCACTAAATCAATTCAATTTATCATATTAATAAGTGCAACAAGTAACAAAAATTAGTACTACTTTGAGCAAATAATACATAGTATTGTCAACTCCCTAAAATGAAAATGTGGGATGGTGGTAGGAGGATCCCAAATAAGAGGCTATGGACCCTGTGGACAGACTCACAACCATGTGGGCTGCAGAGCAATAAAGTTAAATTAAAAATTAAATCAGTTTGGCATTTTGAAATGATAGGAAAATTTTGCACATATTTGAGCTGTCCATTTCTTCTTAAAGTACATTTTTAAAAAAAGCAAAAATTTATGTAATTTTTAAAAAGAATCATCAGTTCTCAAAATGTGGGGGAAAAAAATGTGTCCTCCATTATTTGATGCAGAACACAACCTTTAGCTTCAAAATGCATAAAAATCCTGCATTTTGAGGGATGGCTGGAAACCTTAAATCATTGTTCATTGGTAAAAGACTAAAATGTTTTCTGCCGTGCTATGAAGACAACAAATACAAACAAATAAATTTTCATCCATTATGTGTCTAAAATTTCTATTTAATCTTGAAAAATAAAAGTGAGGAGGCATTAATAGAAGGAAATGTAGGAATTATTCAAAGATTAATGTTCGTGATTAATTGATTTTAACCACCCACGCACTTAATGTTAATAATTCAAAATGATCAAATCCTACTTACCATATGGTCTGGCCGTTTGTCTTTTTTAATATTTTTCTGCTTGCTTCTTTTTTTCTTTTTCTTCTTTAGCAATTCACTAAGTTTGTCAATTTGTTTTGCCAGCTTTGACTGAAAGATGAAATTTTTTTAATTAAAAGAAACCAAAGACAAAACTGCCTTTAAATAGCAATGTAAGACTAATTATCCCAAACTAAAATTTTATTTTCAATCAATCTAAAAACTTTTATTACAGGCATAAAGATCTTGACAAAGCATTTAAAAAAAAAAAAAAAAAGCAAAAAAAAAAGTACAACATTTATCTTGGCAGCTCAATTAGCAAATGTTTTATGAACATGCAAACTTTTAACGAAATTTGAAATTTTTCATCTCATATGCTATTGGACAAAAAATAATTTTACTAAGATTTAAAGAAAGTATATTTTTATCACTTTTCAATCATTATCCAGCATTTACTATAATTCAGTGGTATATAGTTCTTTTTTATAATATAACAATTTACTTATATGAAACAATTTAAACTTGAATTCAGATTGATAATTTAAAAAAAGAAAAAATAGCCATTATGTTACAGTTTAAATTAAATTGTAAAAATTTGAGGTTTGTGTTTGTAGAAGAATGTACTCAAATAGTCTTTTAGAATTATCTACTACTTGGAAATAGTAGTGAAACAAATATCTCCACATGCATGTTTTTACATTGTTATTTGACTTTTACCAGTTATCTTGCTATCAACAAATCAGTTAATGATTTGATTGGAACAGAAATCAATGAAAATAAATTAGTCCCCAAATCAAACTTTTGCCATTTTCCACAACTAATTACTGAAAAATACAAAAGGTAGTTGATTTGAAAAGACAATAACTGTAAGTATTTTTTCCAGAAGATAAAAGACTCAGTTTGTATAGCTAGTGAGTTGGGGCAGGTTATGATAAGAAAATTTAAAAAAAATAACCTTGGAAAATATGAATCTTCTGCTCAGTAAACAATAATTGAACTACAATAGAATTTACACTCAAATGGCTAATGGATTCATCACAAAATTGACACTTACTGTCAAAGAATCTATTCAATCATATAGAAAGGTTTCATCAACTTTTAAAGAAATTTCTAACATTAAAAAGTAATTGGAGAAAACTCTAATTTAATGATTTTTTTTCTATTATCAAATAGACATGAAGTTATTCAGATAATAATCCAGTAGAAAACTTGTGATCCATCATTAGAAGAGATGTATATGAAAATGGAAAACAATATTTGAAAGAAAATTACTAGGAAACAATAAAAACTGCTGCAAGTAAACTGAGCAGTTGCTTTTTTAGCACAGGCAAGGCCTTTGCCTCACCAGGATAGAGGCTAAATCTGCCTCACCTAGCCAGCTCAAATCTGGAATCCTAAATATAGCTTTTCCAGAAACACAGAAGAATCTCTGGAAGACATATATGACTTAGCAGTACAAAACACTCTCTGAGAACAAATCATTTTTGTCATTCTTTTCCTTTCAACCCTCCCGTTCCATCTGTGAAATACAATGTTATTATACCATGGCCTATAATAATGCAAATAATGGGGAAAATAAAAATGTGAGAATAAACCTTTCTTCAACAGCTCACTCATTATCTGGTGACTTACCAAACACCTATTGATATTATTAACATACATTATTTGGTCACCCCAACATGACATATTAGTACCCCCATTATTTTATGTACTCTATACAATATGAATATGCAAACAAATATAAAATGTTCAATTCTTGCAGTGCACAATGTCCATAACAGGATAAAATCCACAACCTTTTCCACGTGAAACTAGTTGCATGAATTTTTAAAAAAAATGACAAAATGATAACATATTAGAATATTCATCAGTCATTTCTGGCATAAAAACTCCATAAACTGGTATTTAATTTGCTCGTTATTCGATGCATTAATTTGTCTAACATGCTAAATAATTACCATTTCTTGGCATTTTAACTAGGGACTTCATGTTTGCATTGAACACATCTCGGTCTATCTAGTGACTTTTACTTGTGGATTTTCTTCATTCACATGTTCACTAAGAGGTTGTATATAAGAACAAATTTCTTATTCTCTGTTGGCTTCTTTTTGTTTCAATGTTGACTTTTACATGATTGATTAAAATACAACTTTTCCAAATTACTAACTGATTTTACATAATTTTTTCAATAATTTTTGATAGTACATGTTTTTGCCACATTTCCCATATTTTATGGAACATGTGGTTATATTTTTTTTGCCACGTGTACACTTTCTATTATTAAATAGGTTAAGTGTATCGGATACACCTTTTTATATGCTGCTCTTTGGTGTGGTAGTGACAAATTTCAGCCATACATATTCTTGTAGTTATATGAATGGCAGATATTAACAGTATTTATATCGTTGTACTCCTATTTTATGACAAAAAATTGTTTTCTTATATTTTTATGGTGTTGGGTTTTGCACTAATGCAAATATTTTTAATATAGCCACTGTCTTCCTCACTTCCAAGCCAAGTTTCATTTAGGCATACTTCAAAGGAGACTATGCTGCCTGCCACCCAGTAGTTCATCTACTTTTAATACCATGACGTGTAATACATGGTAGTAAGCCCCCACCTCTTTAACCCAATTAGGGGTAGCTACTTAATAACAATAGGCAAAGGCATAAGAGCAGCAGGCAAAGATTAGGGTGATATTTAGTTCAAATATTTTTTCACCTGCATTCACATAACCTTCCCAAGTATTTTATTATTCCCTCATACTATTTCTTTTCAGAGATATTTTCCAGCGTTGCACGATATTTAATTAAATCACCATGTCTGAATAGAATTCTACCATGGCAGCATTTCACAAAATTAAATCAGTATTGACCCATGCGGTTGAATTATATCATATTGTTTCAAGCAAGGAGTTGTGTTTGGCATTTGACATCTCTTCTACTGGCATAGAAAATAGACAACCGGTGGAAAACATTTTTATTTCACACACAGAAGAAAAAACATACATCCCCACAGACACCATGTCCTGAGGCATAGCATTGAAGCTTTTTTTCTAAAGACAAATGCACAGAATACCAGTCATCTGTAGAAGGTCAAAGGACCAACAGCTCCAGAAGCTTCTTCAAGCTTCAATGCAACATATTGAATTTTCTGAAAAATACATCTCCTGAAAACAGATTTTGAAATGGTGTAAAAACTTAGGCAAGTCAAGTTGTTGCAGCCACCATACAGAAGAACTTTTAAGATCATGAAGAGACATTAAATTTTTTTTGAATGCACATGTTAACAATGCAAACTAAAATATTTGTTTGAATGGACTGATGCTAGTCTTTCTGGATGCTACATGGCTGAATGAGAACACACCAGTCACTACACTATCTCCAGAAGCATCAGATTTACAAGGCAAACAATGACCAGGTCTAGGGGCATATTAGATAGCCCAAGCATTTATCTTAATTTGTTTTCTCTTTTTTTCAGAACATTCTTTTAATATGAACTCTTGCATGATGCTAACAGATGAGGAACTTTTTGTGCTATTGAATGGACATTGTTTAAACATTCGTGTTCATTTTAATATACATTGCATACATATTCTTTTTTTTTTACATTAAAATTTGATAAAATATGTTCCCAATTTCTATTATATCAACAACAAGTACGGATGAGGCCCTTGCCTCGTCTGTATATAGACTAAACCTGCCTGTTCAAATCGGGAAATATAGAAAACAAAAACATAGAAAAATCTCCAGCAGACCCAATTCCCATTGGGAATTATTACGAAGATACTATCTTTTCATTTCCTTTTCACACTGTTTCGTAGGTAGATATGTTTTATATTTTCTTTGCACGAGACAAAAATAAATAATATATATATATATATATATATATATATATATATATATTTATTGTGTATATGCCTTATGTTTTTCATTCTTTTCTTTCCAACTATTCTATTACACTATGGATATAATAATGTACATAATGGCTTCAGTCTCTTTACAACCACTGTAACACAGCTTCCCCATGTCTTTTCTATAAATACTTTCATGGTAACCTCTTGCAACCTAACAGCTTTATTGCCTTGCACAGAGTGAAAGGATTTTAAAAAAAAAAAAAATCAAATTGGAGAATAATATTCACTTTCTTCCATAGCTCATCCATTATTAGTTTCAGTGGCTTATATCTTTTGGATTTATTTGTAAATAAAATTTTAATGTTGCACTTATGCCTTTATAATAAAACCTAACACTACCAAAACAAATTCTAATAGATACTTTTTAATAAACAGATATTAAAAGGTGAAACTTACATGATATATTGCTCATATAAATATAAGCATATCCTGAAAATTTTACCAACCTCAGTTAGTTAATACCAATATTATTATGAAAGCATTTACTTGCATCTAAGAATGTCCTACTTAGAAACTAAATCTCTAGTAAACAAGCACTTTGTCCAAAAAAATAACTATCACATTCAGCATTATTGTAACCATTAATAAGTGGTCAGAAAAAAATAATGTATGCAGCATAGGACAAAAAGGAAAATATACTTCATTATATTGTAATAAAAAATTTATAAATTCTTAGACATTACAAATTTGTCACTTAGAAACAATAAATGGGACAAAATTATGTAATTATTTTAATTTACTAAGACAAAATGTATAGAAAGTAAATTTGCATAAAAGTTCTTACAACATTTCTACCTTTGTTGGTAGATCTTCTATTATCATAATGTAGGCTACTTAATAACAAAAGTGATAAAAACATACAAAAAGAAACTAAATTAAATTGGTTAGACTCTATACCCAAACACAAAAAGAAAAATGTTAAATTTCAGCATCCAGCCCCTCCTTTTGGTGCCTATATCTGCTTATATTTTCATACTCAAAACATATGCAAAGTAATTTAAGCAATTAATGGATATTTTGACTCCAACATTATCATCTTGTAACTATAAACTTTAGTGGGTAACCATGTTTGAGCAGACATCTCTAAAATTAACATCTGCCAGCCTAAATCACTGAAAATCTTATTAAAGAAAAAGTACCTCTCAGAATGGACCAAACTGCATTCTTTTTATCTGGGGAACAATCTTTTAGTTGGGTATACCTTTACTGTTCAGCTATAGAAATACTTATATCAAGACAAGACTCAGCCCAACAATATACCAGCAGATATATACACCAAAAAGTTGCAACAAGAGATGTATATTGCGTGTGTGTGTGATGTGGAAGTCAAGAAAGGTATAAATTTTTTTATTAAAAAATAATCAAGCTACACGTGACACTGATTCTGATGTTTTGAAAGTAGCATACTATGAATTCAAAAGAAAGTTTCTCAATTTCATGAGGGAAGCCAGAAAATCAAAAGCATAGTCTAAAGCAATGAAGTATATCATGCATTAATACACTTGAGGAAACTAAAAGGTTGTCCTGAATATCTTCATATGTACAGAGTTATCTCAATTAGATCCATTATGGGGAAAGCAGAAATGAATATTTTACTAACTAGACTCACCATTCTATGAAAGCCAACATTTAATGACTTGACTTTCCTTCTGGTAAGAAGATGCAATGATGTCATATATGTCATCAAACAACTCCATGAAATTGTATATTTATCAAATAGAGAGTTGTATACTTGCTATGTTGATCTCCCAGTAGCATATGACATCAATAGAGACTTCTTTTCTCATCCATCAGAGACAATATTCCGAACTTTGATTCTACAGAATGCCTTGATCTGATAGAATAACGATATTGATCCACAAAGTCGCATATGTCCGGTGATGACCCTGTAAGTAATCTGGGATTACAAAGGAAATGTTTGTCGCAGATTATTTCCACATCACAAATAATAAATCACTAACTTCAGACTCGAACATTGGGGGAAAAATAAATGCTGAAAACTCGATTCGTAGGTACTATCTCACAAATCACAATGCACGCAACCAGTCAGAAAAATAACTCATTCTCCAACAAACGTGGCAGCCAAAATACCCCAATTTTTTTTCCTCCCAATTTGAGAACACCAACTGCTTTTATCGGTCGAGCATTTTTTCCATTCATCGATAGGTGGGAGAGGATGTTCAATAATTTGCATATCAAAATACTTTTATAGCGACTACTGCAATGAACTTGTTTTTTAATTCAAATATTCCATCTTCAGCATGTCATGCAGAATATGTGCCCTTTTCTTTGGTAAGTAATTTTCTTTTTTGCCACATTTTCCATTGTAGAATACACGCGACGAGCTGTCGCTTGGTTTGACAAGGTAAGTTGCCGTTTTCTTCACTATAGACACAAACACTAAATCATTTCAAACAGGAGTATGACAAGGAGGAAATGAGAGTCACAATATATTTAATCTCTTCCTAGACTAGGCCATGCAATTTATACAAGCACAGATATAAAGAGAGGGAGCACTGATCATTTAAGTCTTTCATACTACATCCCAAATGAATCTACTAATAGAAAACAATGTTTCCATTGCCCTCAATAGGCTAGTGTACTGATGATGAGTGGAAGCTATTCTGATGACATAGGTATACAGAGTTTGGACAAGAATCTTGAACAAAAAAAAAAAAAATCAACATATTTTACAGAGTGTTCCAAGAAGTAGGACTCAAGATAAATATTTCCAAAACTGAAATTATGATGTGGAATTGGAATAAAAGCAGTGGTGGCATACCCTGAATTCATCATAAAAATGTAGGGTGTGGAATTAGTAAATACTAAAAATTGCAAATAACTCAGTGTATAGAAAAGTTAAGAAAAAAATTAGTATAGGAGATAAGTAAATTTAACATAGGATAGGTTGTACTTGAGATAGCTTTATCCAACACTGCAAGATAATATAAAACAAAAATATTAACTTAAAAACTTAAATAGCCTGGTTTCCATGTATGCTGTCCAACTCATTCAGAAATGTCTAAATTATGAACTACATTTCAGATTAATAATTAGAAATGGCTTCAAGCAAATTAATCCTATAGGTCTTAAAGAAGACAATCTATCATCAGATCTTACAGGCTGGCACTACAGAATGCATAAAAAATATTTCTTTTTAACAAATAAGAGAATCACACACAAAGAGCTTTACCAAATAACAAAAACAATATCACTTGAAGACTTCCAACTTGTTATTATAAAGAGAAAAGATCAAAGAATTTTTTGAATATTTGAAAATTCAAATATCAAAAATTCAAATATCACACACACCTGAAAATATTCAAAAATTCAAATATCCTTTAAAAAATTTGAAATTTTGTTTAAAAATTTTGTTTTTCTTGCATCAGCAAATGTACTATATTTTAGCAGAGTAAATTTTAGCATTATGAATTGTAGTGACAGACACATTAATTTGGAAATTCTTGCATAAATCAAATAATTGTTGGATTACAATGAAATTTTCAGGACTTATTCACAAAGGAATGAAATTATTTACAATATTACTAAGAGGAAAGATCAAAGTTTATATTAATTATTTTTAAAAATTGTTCCTTCTTTTTAGAACAATCAGAATTTTCATTTAAAAATCCTTGTTTCTCTTTGTATCACCAGAACTAGTAAAATAAGATATACAATTTTTTGCACGTTTTTTTTTTGTACGACACGCATTAATTTGGAAAATCTTGCAAAAATAAAAATAATTGTCGGATGTTAATGAAACTTTCAGAAACTATTCACAGATGATCAAATTATTATAAATATGTTTTCTTTTATTAAAGTCATGGCAGAAATTTTTTTATTTTATATTTATTACGCCCCGATAACTAATTTTATGAAAACACTAAAAATTCAATCAAATCCACTTTAGTAATTACAATAGTTAAAAACACAAGGCTTTGAGGAATGCACACACACACACACCTGAAAATCAGCTCTGAATTGTAATATACAAAACTCAATAAAACAAATATATTATTTAATTTCAAATGCTTTTATTTGCTTTTAGTTGTTTTTATGAATATGGACAATATTTTCTGAAAGCAAAAAAATTTTTCGATGAAAAATGAATTTTTAATACAATTATTTGTTATTTTTTAATTATAATTGGTTTTACATTTAAATTGTTAAAATATTACAAAATTAGTTAAAAGCTGCATCCACTTTCGTAAGTGTCCTGAGATAGATCTTTTTTTTTTAGCGTGTTGTAAATTGTATCGTTTTGACTAATCAGAAGACACGCAGTAATTAAGAAATGCAATTTTGTGTTTATAATCGGGCTCTAATTATAAAGTACGGAAGACCCACCAGAATACAATTAAGTTGTGTTATTTGAGTTAAGCATTGTTCTCTGCTGTTAAGGCCTTTACTTTTGCGAAACATGTGTGGTGAAGTTTATTTGATTTTTCAATTTTAACTGAGATAGGTACCTAAAAGTATCAGTATCATCTTATGAAATTTATATGATCTTTTTATATTATCTCAGTTATGGCATTTTTCCATAATTGAAATATCAAAATTAATAATAAAATGAATGGAAATACAAATAACACAGTAAAATGTAGTAAATGTACATAAAATTATAGTATTTTATGTACACTTCTGATAAAATTTCATAAGAAAGGTACCTATAAATTAATTAGATACCTTTCTAATGAAATATGAAATTTTATCTCACTCTTAAC
>OZ010574.1:127018444-127115944 GCA_963932145.1 Acanthosepion lycidas | reverse complement strand
CTTGCTAACCAAATGCTTCCTCTGTAGCTAAATGGTATAGCACATCAGGTTATATGACAGTTCCATGTAGGATACAGGTTCGATTCCCATTGGAGGACACATATTTACTATGAAATTTCTCAGACATTCAGGCCGGTTTATGTTGTTAATACTGTTTCTTATAAATAGAACATTTACTTAAATATTTGTATCTATAGTAATAACAAATAAACTGAAAATATATATATGTGTGTGTGTGTGTGTGTGTGTATAACACCATAAATTCAAATATTTTTTTTTACACCAATGCAAAAGAGGTAAGTAATTTAATTTTTTTTAAAAGATTTTTAAAAAAATGTTTTTAAGATATTTTAACTTATTTTTTTTATACAACACTTTACTTTATGTCTAAATTATTTAACTAAACATGCTTGAATATATATTTTCCCCTCATTTTAAACCTTAGGTATCTTTTTTTATGGTGGTCCTGAATTAAAAGTGACTTTATTGAGCCTTGAATAATCTAGGTCAAAATTGCTTTCCTAAAAATAATTGAAAACCCAACCTGTGCAAAACACACGTAGACTAGACCTTTACAAAAATATTCATGTGAATACAATTAATAATTAAAAATCTGAAAAGTAAATTATGGTTCAAAAAGTCAACAAAATTACCTTTTTAGAAGAAAGTTGTAAATCACCTTCTGCAGGTTGTCCTTTGTGTTTGGTAGATAAATGCATAGTAGTATTTGTTATTTTAAAGACATTAATAATAGTACCAGCTTTACATTCTTGATTACCATTGGTTGAAGTGGTTGAAATGTCTGATTGATGACCATTACTCAAACTGGGCTTCTTTTTCTGTACAAATGAACTGGCTTTATTTTTGAGATGCTTGAATTTTTCCCTATCTTGTCCTGCAATGTCTTGCCATTCTGTTTCCCTAAAAAAGAATAAGCAAAAAGTATTTGATTTTTACTTTACAACCATCAACATTAACTTACATTAAATTTCATCATTTTTTCACACAACAAAAGCTAGACAGGTCATTATTAGCCTACAAACTTTAAAAATAACATTTTTCTTATTTTTTCAAAGACATATTTTCTATTCTAGCCTAAGACACGTCAAATGCATATTTTTTATCATCCTTCCAGTCTACATTTTCTTTGAGTCAAATTTGATTCTCAAAGTTTGCAACAATTTATAGACAAATGTAGTTTACACATAGATACTCATTGACATGGGACACATAAAGTATCTATTTTTCAGCATTAACTCAAGATTTAATGCTCCAAAATACAGCAATTGTGGCACAAGCCCAAAAAGGGGGAATGGGTTGACGCTGGTCATCACTATCTTATACCTAGCTAATCAGATTCATGACCCATTCATTCATTACAATTGACACATCTACCATAAAAACTCTTCTGTCATCATTCAATCCTCCATACACCACAATACCACATACACATAGGGAACCTATAAAAACACTGCCATTGACTAGAGATCAAAAGGACTTTTTACTTTTGAAATTGACATGTGAATACAATTTCTCAAATTGTTTAAATTTTAAAAAACAGTGATAAATTTTGAGATTCTACTAAAATGTATTTTATTACTGTGAAATAATTTATTTTCCTTTCAGCTACAAATTCAATGAATGTGAATTAATTAATCATTGACAGAGATGTTTACTTGTTTCTGATGCCTTTTTATCTTTGCTTTTCCTCTTTTCTTGTTGAGTGAGGGTAACAGGAGAAGACATGTCTTCATATTCTTTCTCTCTTTTTTTCACGGAGATGAGAACATACAGAAGTAACTACAAGGAGATGAACTCATTCTTATCAAGGAAACAAACCACCATTCATAATATTACTAACAACTAAGAAACATTTTTCTTAAAGGACAATTTTAGATTGTAAAAAAGACAGATTTCTGGAATTTGTCATTTTGACTTTCATGAATTGAGAAAAAGGAAGTGAGGGCAGCCCAAATTAGAAAATTCCAGAACTTTTCAGACCTTTTGTGATTTATATTGTGGATATTACAAACAAATTTAATATAAAAGAAAAACTTAGTTTGTTTGGTTGCATGATAATGTTAGTGAAGAGATAACTTTAGAAGATGTAACAATTTTCAGAGATTCAATGAACACGCTGCAAAGTGTGACACTATGTTCAAAAAAAGTCTTAAGTTTTTCTTAGATTTAAGTTTTCTTTTTTTTTTGACTCTGGCACACACCACCACCACCACCATTACGATCATAGAGTCATTGTAATATCCATGATCCTTTCCTTACCTGCAGAGTATGTGCTTTGACAGGACTACATACAGTTTTGAATTCAGAGATGTCCTCTTGCTAGACCGGTAACCACCTAAGGCAATTTTTACCCACAGCTGGCACGGGAAAGAGATACATTCATACCTTTCCCAAAGGTATTAGCACATAAGTGAATGCAATAAACTCTACTGTAATTTGAATTCAACTTTCCTATTCCTTAAGACAAGTCACAAAAATATGATATGGACTCAGTAGAGTCATAATATTCCAGGTCAACTTTAAAACCATCTTAAAAAAGAGCTTTTGAAAAATATAACTATAAAGAAAAAGAAAATGATGAAACATGATCAAGAATCAAAGCCTGTTCAGACTTCAGCTAAAAAATAATTCTTACATTCTCACAAAACTATCAAGTAATGAAGAATCTTTGTTGCAGCGTGATGCAAGGGCACAACTTCCTATGTCAGAATGCTTTTTATTGCATTCTAGCATCATAATCTTTTTGGATGGTCTGAACCAACCTTAAAAATCTGCGGACTAACAGCAATCATCATTAAGTACTTTTAACAAACTAACACCAGACTGCAAACACACAGCAGTAAAATCTAAATGGTACTCACACAATGATAAACAATTTATTAACTCCGAAGTAATGAGAATACTTGGGGAGGGAGTTACTTAATCAAGCAAGTCCCTGTGGAGGGCACAGGTACTCATAACTTCTTCGGAGAACCACAAAAAGAGATTAGTAATAAACTTGTGGAGGTTGTGTTAATTGGTTAAATTACATGAATCAAAAATTGTTGAGTAAATTAGGCTGCTTGATGAAATTAAAATTTTTTCTCACATTAAATTTTAGTATTCAACAAACAGAATAAGGACAACATGAGAAACAACAGTTTTTGCACAATAATGAATAAAATATTTATATAAACAAGAGATACAAACAACTGGAGTAAAGAGGTTGTTTTAAAAAGTTCAAATGTCCTTTTATGTTTAGATGAAAAGTTATGGTTTGATAGATTATAATTTGTTGAATGGTATGTACAATAATGAGAAAGGTTGTTTGGGTATTATTGTAATTTAAGAAAAAATAAACAGTTCAAGTTTGTACTTAAAGTAGAGAAATATTTTTTACGACTTACTTTAAGGTTTACAGAATTGTTGCTCTTTGATTTGTTTTCACTGGTTCGAAGAAAATATCTTGTATTTGAAATAAGTGGTTCTTAAAAGGCTGTGTTTATGTTAATTGTAATAATTAACATTGAGCTTGAAAGTGTATGAAAAAGATTCATGTATTAAGTTGAATGTGGAAAACTTGAGTTGATCGTTCATGATAAAATATTGCTGTGTGAATGAGTGTTCTCTCAGGCTGAATAATAAAATGTCTGCACTCCTTGCTTGCCTGTTTTGGAACCCCAGCATATATCCATTCAAACTGAGGAATGTTGCTCATATCAAAACAACTTTGGTAATTTCTCCACAGACAAGGAGTGACTGTAAGTTGGACTACACTGTATAACTCCCAAGACAATGGGCAGTATGAAAAATACAATTTGGAAAACCATTCAGTTGGCTGCCACAAATTAAAAGTGGTGATCACTGACTGGAAAAACCTCCTCCCAGAATCTCTGAACACAATTCGAACCCTGTTGTGCATCACAATGAATGCAACACAACACAAAAGGTTTCTACCATTTCAACAGAGAACTTCATAATGAACCTCCTCTCATGGCTTGTATTTTTAACACACCATATTCAACACAGTAAGAACGACCCACTAATAAACAAAGTCAAATTAATGTAGGCAAACCTGCATTATGCATTCATCCAGCACTTAGATGGGAGAAGATATTATGTCATTGAAGGATTTGGCTCCTATCTGAGTAAAACTCCCCAGCGTAATCAGATACAGAATCGCTACCAGAACAAATGATCCAACATAACTTTAGTTCCAATGAAGAATTAGCACCAAAAAACAAGTCCACTCTGAAATGGACACTGCTATTTCAAAATCAGACACAAAGTGGCTTACAAATCAAAGAATACGTAAACACTTTAAGCCAAAAGTTTATACTTCAAAGCTGAGTAGGCAAGACAAACCTGGGACAATAAACTCAGATGAGTCAATGTCAGAGGCAGCTGATGACTGCGAACTATCACAACGTCCTCAGCAAGGAGAATGTGGTGTAGATTATGTCCCCTTATATATATTTTGTATTTAAATAAGTCCACTCAGACACACTCCATTCTAAGTTGAATAAAGCTTCAGATAAAGTGTACCTATGAGAACTGGAAGATTGTTTGATACATCTTTTCCAGGATTTATACAACACGATGTGGGCTTGGAAAGTCCAATAAAAGATTGCTAAATCAATTAATCAGCTGGAAATCTTGGGAAAAACTTTATGAGAAATTGTATAAAAACTATGTGGATGTAAAATAAACTCAATAACATTACTGAAATTAGCTCAAAATTTTAACTGCATCTTTGATTAATTTAAGCCCATTTAAAAGAAAAAGGCAAAATATTTATCAATTCCTTTCAGGAAAAGGATAATGCAAAATCATTTTAGTCCCCTCAAAGTATAGTATTTGCTTCTGGTGCTACATAGGTACCTCCACTAATTCATAATACCGAAGGTTTAAAATGAATTTTTTAATTTCATTTTAGCTTTAATTGAAAGCTTAAAGGATTAAATTTACTATTTTCAGTAAGCAAAATATTCTGCTGTATTTCAAACAGAAATTATATAGATTGGAATTGATTTTCATTTTTTTTCTAATAGATTAAATTTAATACTTTGCTGCATTTCAAAAACTAATTTAAACTAACTGGAAATAATTTCAATTTTTCTTTTCTAAAATAGTTGATTAGTTCCCTGTTTTAGTTGTTATTCATTGCAATATAATTCTCTTTATTAAAAAAATATCTTTCAAAAATAAAATATACTTTTCTGAAACTTTATTTGAAGAATATTAGCGGATTTAAAGTATAATTAGATTTGAAACAAATATTACTTACTTTAAGTTTAAAATAACACAGAAATTCATTTCTAAAACAAACGGTAGACATGTTTACATGATTGACAAGTGACGAAAAGGTGATGACAGGTTTATTATTGTTCTATGGAGACTTTATGTGAAAAATATAATTTAAGAAAATGACAAGTGAGCACAATTTTATATAATTTTTAAGTACTCCGTAATCTTAAAAATATTGGAAAATATTCTCGATAATGTATATTTTAGGAATGTCGACTTCAAATTTACTATAGTCATCACTCTTATTTTCTGACATAGTTGTGTATGTTTGCCCATACTTTCGAAATTGGCACATTTATAAACATAAAAAAAAAAAATAAAAAATAAAAAAAAATAAAAAAATTTATTTTAAAAGTCTTGGTGTGTGATGATTTGTATTAAGCATTTCAATTTTTGATAAGAAAATATAGTTTTCACTTAATAACAATGTCACCTAACACAATTAAAGTAACACAGAATTTAAAAATATTTATATATTAATTAAAATTGGAAAAAAATGAAAACAATTCTGGCAAAAATTCATTATTCATCAAAAATTTTTTTAAAACAATGGTGTCCTTAATATTTATAAAAGCAATTAAAAGTTTTTCAAATTAAGTAATGTCAGTTTTCTTGCATTATTTATTTTTTTAGGAAATGAGTAGCAGTCTGGAAAAAAAAAAATTATCAATTCACATTCTCCAAGGAGTCGTGATTTTAACTAATAAAACAAATTTTGCAATTAAAATTTAATTTCTTGAAATTTCATGAAATTAAGTAAGTGGGGAGTAACATATGTAAAAAAAAAAATTTAACAAAATGTTCTAAAAAAAAAAAAAAAAAAAAAAAAATCAAAATTAATTTCATTCATTTGTGAATAAGTCCTGAAACTTTCATTAAAATACAATTATTTGATTTTTACATGATTTTCCAAATCAATTTTTTTACAAGAAAAAAAGACACTAATGAGTAATCTTTCGCCAACTGCTGACAAAAAAAAAATAAATAAAAAAATTAAATTAAAAATAAATAAACAAGATTCTTAACCAAAATTTCGAACATGCTAGAAAGAATTGAAAAATTTAATAAAATAAAAAAAAATAAAAATACTTTGGCCTTTCCTCTTAATAATAAACATTTTGACAAAAAAAACTTTGTTTTAATTAAGTTTGGGGCCTTTTTTCATCATGTGATGCTGTTTTTTTTTTTTTTTTTTTTTTTTTTTTTTTACAGTGAATTAGTGGAGGTATCTATGCTACAATAAGCAACTTGAATCACTAATTTCCTTCCCATAAAATGTCATATTTATGAATTATAATATTCCTTCATGAACTGAGTTATTTTAAGTTTTCTTTTTCATAATGATTGATTTTATGCCAACATTTAAGTAATCTACACACCATGAAAAAGAGTAAAGAAAATTTACCTGTTGCTTTGTAACTCTTTTAATTTTCTTTTTAATTTTTTTCTGGCTGATCGAGAAATTGATTGATCGTCTAGACGTGATTTTATACTTTCTACAGTTGATATTATTTTCTTTTCATTCCCAGACATTGAGGTTTTCTTTTTATCTGAAATATATTCTGTTTTACTAACACCATCTGTTAACTCTTTCTTTGTCTTCTTTGACTTAACAGTCATTTGATATTCTGCAAAAGTAAAGAGAAAATAAACTTGTCAAATAATTAATTTTTCATAAGACACTGTTTTAACAAATATCCTGTAAAATTTTCATGTACATTAATGAGAATGATGAAAATAGTCATTTCCGGAGAGGAAACATTGGGCATTCATTGACCAAGCAGTTAGAGTTACTGTCAGTTGAAATTTATAAAAATCTTTCTTAAAACAGTTTTTCAGGAAATTAGACTTCTCAAATTCACTTATCACTCTTTCTATGACTGATAGGAATTTCGTCCCAAGTCTGTTGTAAAGTCAATATTTTGATTATATCATTTTCCCTTCTAGTTACATACTTTATCTATTTTATCTGTTGTTATTGTTGGAAGTATTCAAGTGATTTGTTTTTGTTATTTCATAAATCTCTTCATGATTTTGTAATGCCAGTCTATAGAGTGTGATGAGACCTTCTTTAAGACCTAAAGGATTGTGCAAAAATTGGTTGGAAGGACACAGAGGAAAAGAAAGTGGGGGAAAGTTAGTACAAGTCCAATAGGTTCACTAGCCAAAACAAATCCACACGTCTCGCCTCAATCTCCAATAGACCACTCACTGTCAGAAGCAAAAAGCAAACTTCCGTTCAATGAGTGTATCATGATTTTATGCACCTGACACAGCCAGCACTCAGCCAATAAGCTCCCAGAACCAGCCAATGAAAAGGGCTATAAGTGACACCACCACTTCCATCAGTACAAAGTGCTGTCCAAATCTTGCCTATTCACCATTTCCTCACTCCCTTGCAAAACATACACTCCACCCAATCTCATGATCACAGCTGATGCATCCCGGGGTAGGTTTCTTCTATCGGTACTCCTTTGAAGAGGAACAATGAAAGTCTCATTCTCAGATGTAGTACACCTTGGAGTATCATCGGCTGCTCCGGCATTAGTCTCTCAACTGCTGGTATTGGAGGAATCACCTGGTAAACTAGGTTTTAAATACACGAATCATTCACTCTCCTCTGTGTCACTATTAGAGCCTGATGATGGATATGATCCCAGAAAAGGGCATAAATTCTTCATGTGCCACAGCATTCCATCAATCCATACCAACTGCAGACTGATTACTTGGGTTACGCAAACCGTCTTGAATTTGGTCATGCATCTACTGTGTGGAAACTTTACCCCTTCTTTGTATACTCCAAGAATGTTCTGTGGTGCAAATGAGGGCATGATATCGATGTTTCGTACTCGGATGTGGTACCTATGCAGTACATCGGCTGGTGTCGTGGAAGCTGAAAGACTGTCCTTGGGAGTGACATTGTGCCAATAGATTACTGCTGGCACCAAACATTGCTTTCTGGGTGCGATGGTCTTGATACACTTATGACAGTGTTTAACAATCCCATTCCTAGCCAGTACACAGGCACATCAGAATCTCAAGTGTACCGTACCCCCCAGCTATTTAAAAATTTCTTAAAGTTCTTACAGGTAAACACAGTGTCATTATCTGTCATTATTTCAGCTGGCAGGCGCTGCTGATAGAAAATTGATTCCAGATGAGGAATGACACTAGCAGAGACTTGTTGACGCAGTGGCCGCCATATTGTGAACTGAGAAGGACCACAATCAATGAGCATTAAAAAAATGACCACCTCTGTAGTGGTTAATGTCCAACATCAATCTACTCCAAGTTAATTGTGCACCTAGTGCCCCCTTCTTCCAACACACCAGTGCTGGATCAACTGACTGGCAGGCTTTGCAGTTTTTGACAACAGATTCAATAAGTTTTCTAGACACCAATGGGTCAACAGATCTGGCAAAGTATAAAGTCCTCTTCACACCAGGGTGGCCACTTTGGTGGTGTATATTGGTCACCTGGTTCTTGTTCAATCTACTTTCCACAATGGCGCAGCCTTTTGGCAGTGGCTCTTCTCTGCGCCTATGTAAATCCAACCAGCTCTGTATTACTTGGGTCAGGCAGTCTGCACAGTTTCAGGATTTCACCAGTGCCAGATTGGTGTTTACGTCAAGGACCATCTCCCGCTGACTAGAGAGCTGTCTCTTGAATCTCCAAACCATTCATATATGTCTCTGGCTATCTCTTATCAATGATGTAAACTACCTCTTCTTCCTTTATCGCTCTCCATCCTCCCAAGTCTGTGGTGTATTCGAATGCATTTCTGACAGCATTGACAAGGCTCTCTTTCTCTATCCATTTGCTCGCATATTTGTGCTTGGTGATTTTAACGCCCATCATACCAACTGACTTAAAAATGCTACTACTGACCTAGCAGGCATACACAAACCCTTAATTTTTCAATTTCCCAATCCCTCACGCAAATAGTTGACTTCCCCACACGTTTTCCCTACAACCTGGATGGTAAGGCTTCTCTTCTTGATCTATGTTTTACCACCATCCCCGAGTCCTGTGCCACGCAGCTCTGCCCTCTTGACAACTCTAATCATGCTGTAGTGTCTGTCAACATCTCCTTCAACTCTACCTCCTGCAAAAAACCTCCTAGCACTAGAACATCGTTCTGCTATCAACGAGCAGACTGGGACTCATTCCGGGATTTCCTTCAAGACGTTCCCTTGGACGTTGTCTTCACGCTCCCCTTTCAAGAATGTGCTTCCAAGGTCTTCTCCTGGGTTAAAGCTGGAATCGAGGCTTTCATCCCCTCAAGGAAATATAAGGTCAAGTCGCACTCCTCCCTTTGGTTCTCCGCTGACATTGCCCATAAGAATCACTTTTTCCACCTATATTGTAGTGACATGTCTGATTGCAATAGACGTCTTTTTGCCTCTGCTCGTAATGAGTGCAAGCATGTCCTCAATGAAGCAAAGTCACTATTTGCTGCTTGAATGAAACAACGTATTGCATCTTGCAAATTCGGCTCCAAGGATTATTGGCATCTCTGCAAGAGTGTACTTAACAATAGCAAACCCTCTATACGTCCTTTGTTCAACCAGTTTGAGGTTCTAATCTCTTCTGCTGACAAGGCTGAATGCTTTGCTCGGAAATTCTCATTTAATTTAACACTCGAATCTTCCAGTCTACCTATACCCTATTTCCCCCTTAGAACTGAGGCTCAATTGAGCAAGTTGCACATAACCCCATCATCAGTATTGGGCATTATCTCTAAATTTGACCCCCACAATGCTAGTGGTGGAGACGGGATACCAGCCATTGCCCTGAATAAATGTGCGCCTGAACTGGCTCCTGCCTTCTCTAAATTATATAACTACTGCCTCAATGAATCTTGTTTTCCAGCTTGTTGGAAGTCTTCATCTGTTGTTCCTGTCTTTAAGAACTCTGGAGACTCTTCTGACCCTTGTAATTACTGTCCTATTAGTCTCCTACCACTCTTCGGCAAAGTCTTTGATGCTTTAATCAACGCCGAAGTGGTTATGCATCTTACATCCCATAATCTGCTCTCCGACAAGCAATATGGTTTCCACTTTTCTCATTCTACAGCTGATGTGCTTATGACCATAACTGAAATTGTTTACGAAGCCCTTCATAATAATGGAGAAGCTTGTGCTGTGGCTCTAGATATCTTCTCCAAAGCGTTTGATAGGGTTTGGCATGCCGGCCTTCTTCGCAAGCTTTTCAGGGTTATGGAATTTTAGGTCAGTTGTTCGACTTAATACAATCATTCCTGTCAAACCGTGCATTGAAGGTCATTCTCAACGGATTCTCCTCCAGCTCCTATCACACAAATGCAGGTGTTCCTCAATGCTCTATCCTAGGCCCTACTCTGTTCCTTATCCTCATTAACGATATTCCTGATGTCATAGGCTCCCAAGAAGCATCTATGCGGACAACACTACTATTTACTCCTGCCTCAAAAACAAATCTATTGTTGCCAACAAAACTAACATGGCCGTTTGTCTTGAAAAGGACCTCCAATCAGTTGTGAACTGGGGCAGTTATCGGCTGGTTAACTTTAATGCCTCAAAAACAAAACTGATCTCTATTACTCACCAGAGAGAACTATCCCTGCCTCCTATTAGAATGCCTGATGCTCAACTCCACGAGAGCACCTCTTTGCGACTGCTCAGTCTCATAATGTCTGCTGACCTGAGATGGTACGAATGCATTGAGTCAATAGCTTCATCCACCGCAAAGAAAGTCGGCTCCCTGTGCCGCGCCAGGAAATTTTTCTTGCTAGAGTCAATCCTTCAAATCTACAAATCAACCATTAACTCTTGCATGGGGTATTGCTGCCATAAATGGCCTAGAGCCTCTTCTGTTTGTCTCAAGGTCCTTGATAAAATCCAAAGATGAATATGCAATGTAATTGGCCCTGATCTGGCATCTCATTTGCAGCCATTCGCTCACAGACGTGCCGTTGCCTCCCTTTGTCTTTTTTTACAAATACTTTCACGGTAACTGCTCTGATGAGCTGTTTTCGCTGGTTCCTAGACTTCATGAATTAAAGCGTTCAACTAGGCTAGCATCTCGCTTTAACCCTTTCACTGTTGAAACTGTTAAATGTAGCCATCTCTTCTACTCCAATAGCTTCATGTCTCACACTTCTCACCTGTTGAACTCCCTCTCGTCTCCAGATGCCCTGATCTATCCCCAAACCTTCTCTTCATCCTTTCCTCTACCACTCCTCTTTGCTCTCGTTCCAACTCTCTGTAACCCCTTGCATGCTAGTGGCTTCTCGCCTTGCTTGGGGTGGAATGCTTATTAAAAAAAAAAAATAAAATAAATAAGAGTTGGGCTGGGCAAAACACAAGACAGTGGAGAAGGAGAAGTGTGAATTATTTTATATTCTATAAATGAATTATGCTATAAAAATTCCAGTTGACTTAATACATTTTAGTAAAATCTTTGTTGTTATTAAGAGGAATGATCAGAGTATTTTTTAAATATTTAATAAAATTTTTGACTCCTTTTTAGAACATTTGAAATTTTGATTAAAAAACTTGCTTTTCTTGCATCAGCAGTTGTACTAACTTTTAGCATAGCAGATGTTAGCCTCTTTCTTGCTGTAAAAGTCACATTAATTTGGAAATTCTTGCAAAAATCAAATAATTGTCAGATTTTAATGAAATTTTCAGGACTTATTCACAAATTAGTGAAATTATTTTTGAAATGTTTTTTTTTTTTAGAAAATCTTAGTAAAAGAAATATATATATATATATATATATATATGTTATCCTCTACTTAATTTTATGAAGACTTGAGAAATTCAAGTGACTATGTTAGTTAAAAGCAGAATTCTTTGAAGAATTTAAATCACAGATATTTTTTCAAAAGCAGTCCCCTCTTACCAAAATCTGTCCTGAACTGTGTTTTAAGGGATGAGACACTTACGGGGAAAAAAAAAAATCTCCTCATATGAACTTTATCATCTGCTCCACCATACTTAACTATGAACATGTCAATCAAATGTCAATGAATCAATTAACACATCAGAAAAACAAGACTTTGTAGTTAAGAAGTATTTGTATACAACATTTTATGCTATAAGTAGGTATCACAGATGAAAATTTCAAACAGGTACTAGGTATTATCTGATTGTATCTTCTTAATCTACATGATTAAAGAAACTTAGCAGTTTTTATTTCATCAAAATATCTCAAACCATTTAATTTTGACAGATTTATTTTTATTTTTACACATGTGCTCAATTTAGCCATTTGGATACCTATATTTTAAAAAGCAATTAAGAACAACAGTTAAAATTATACTAGCTTGTTAGGTACATAAAGAAATTAATAATAAAATTACTGATAGTATCACTGCATATTTCTTAAATAAATTCAGTCTGAATATGCAAATTTTATAAATCAAACCCTCTGCAACAACGTGCAAACAACTCATAACCTGAGATTTGACATTTCATAAAACTGGAAATAAGACCCACATTCATCCCAAATTTCAAATATCACATTATGACTATACCAGTAACATGTCTAATTTCTTGGGGAGTGATAGAATGGATATATTCTGGATTATTCTACTTCAAAATTGAAAAAAATTGCTTTTTAACCCTTTGTCACAAGGTATTTGAAAGGCCGATTTTAGACTTGCTTGAATTGTGTCATAAAATGAATACTTCTTACACTAGAAACACCAAATTTCATATCTAGCCATTTCTGGGGATGTTCTTTCCATTTATGATGATTAAAATGACCTAAAATCAACAGATTAGAATGTCTCTGGAGCAGATGCTGAACAAGTACAGTCCTGACTCAACATGTACAATTTCTGGACTGTAGAGAGAGAGAGAAGCTTAACACACACCAAGCAATACCCACTAATGAACATAAGAAAACAACGGAAAATTCACCATATCATGAAGTGATATTCAACCAATAAATTTGTAACTGAAATCATTAAAATAAAAATATTTTATCTGTCACAATTTGATCAAAAGGTTGAAGTTCTGACACATGTTAGTTCTAATCACTACCTAAGTGGTATGAAATACCAAATTATCTCAATTTTTAAACTGTAATGTTCCTCTCACATTATGCACATAAAAATAAACAACACAGACATAAAATTAATCAAATAAAGTTTATTTGGAAATTTTCAGTAATGATGGGCTGGGTATTGGGATACCTCTTCATTGAGTAGTCAAAAGTAAGTCTTGGCATACTCTTCATACAATCCTTCCAAATAATCTAATTCAGGCACTACCCAAGTTCTTCTATTCTGACTAGTATATCTTTGCTGGCGTATCCAGTTTATATAGTTCAAGTATGAGCCTATTTGTTACTTCCACACATAAAAGCTTACGACCCAGCATTGGATCCAACAAAACACTGAGAGTCAATACAACACTCACATCTTTCACTTATGAATCCCAAATTGGTTACCTCATGGTACAATGCAGGACGATCCACTTTTGGACAAATCTGAACTTCTGCTACAACTTTGTACCCATCTGTTCTTAGGAAAGATTGGGAACAATTTATATAGCCAAGTAATACCAGAATCCCAGGTTTCCTGATACTTCTCTTTCAATAAATATATTTGAAGCAGCACCTTCTTGGAACATTCCACTTTAGGCAAAGACATCTTCCTTCCACGTCCTTTTGTCATAAAACAACGCTGTAACTGATTCTGTACATAGTCATCTTCATAAAAAAAAAAATGAATTTATAATCCTATTCCATTTTGTCAAAGTACTATTAGGGTGGTGCAAAAATAACGACGTAATAATGTCGTTTTTTGACGTTAAAAAACGACATTATTACGTCATTATTTTTGCACCAACCTAATATCTAGTAGTCATCTACAAATTATTGTCTACATTTTCTTACTGAATTTGAGTTTATTTGCACTTCATAAAAAAATTGCACTAAATACAATCAGGGATAAATATAAATTTAGAGTCATCCATACACTTGAGGAACAAATAAGGAAGCACTAAAATATTTTCTCAATAAACCTATTTACACAATGGTCCTTAAAACTGACATAAACTGAAATAAAATAAACAATCATAATCCGTATGAAATAAATATTACTAAGAAATAATAATAAATTAGGAAAATGAATATTAAATCATAAATTTGTATCTAGATACAATCTATCTAGATAGCAATAAATCATAACTAAAATCCATGCATTAGATAATTTAAAAAGTAAGAAAATTGTTTAAACAAAACAAAATGTTACTTGGTAACTGAAACGTTGATAATTATTGTGAGAATACTGCAAAAACATAAAAAATATTCTAGAATTTTTTTGTAAAATGTTTTTTATCTCATTCTTTGAATATGAACATTTTTTGATCAATAAGTCCTATGTTTTCTTTTGTGATTTGAATCTGTGCGTAAAGTAAACAAATCAATTTTTGTTTCATATTTTTTATGATGAAAACAGTTTTTAAATCCCATTTACATTTTACATATCATAGAAAATTAATATTTAAAACAAATTCTTACCAATTTCTTTGAAAATTTCGTCCATAGAAAACATGCTGGTCGATTCTTGAGTGTCCGTGTTGACACTGTGTATTGATTGTCATGTGGAGTCGAAATGATGGCCGAGCGAGTCACACATGGTTACACATAATTGTACACACGCAAAATAGAGCTATCGTTTCATAATTGATTTTGATTTAGTTTCATAGATTATTAAATGAGCATTTTAACGATATATTTTATGTGCATTTATTTTTACAAGAAGCATTTGAATTTTATAATCAAACTTTTCATTTGAATTGTTTACAAACTTTTTATTAAAATATAAAATATAATGGAAATGAAACTTAGAATGTTAACTTTCAAACTAACGTGTTACCAAAATTATAATAAACCCTTCGGAGTGCGCGTATTACAAAATTTGAGAAAGTCTAAACTGCCGTCAGTGAAAAAAAAGTGTCCAAAATTTTGCGAAATCACCAAAATGTCTATTTTCAAACTGTAATGTTCCTTGCACACTGTAGTACATATAAAAATAAATAAGATAGAAACAAAGTTTATGAAATAAGCTTTTATTTGGTATGCATTATGTTTTTATGGAGATATTGAATGAAATAATACGGTGGGTTGAATATATGCCTTTTTTATTGTTTAGTTAAGAATTTCATCGGCTGTAAGCTGAGTGCTGGGATACCTACTATAAGTAAACAATATTTGTTTCAAATGAGATTAATTTAACTTTAAATTTGCTAATTTTCCTCAAATAACGTTTCAGAAATATATATTTTATTTTTGCAAGATTTTAAAACTGAGAATTAACTTTTGTTTACAAATGTGTCAAAAATAACCAGTTGATAATTTTTATCGAAAAAAAATATATAAGATCTGTTTGAAATACACAACAGAGTATTTTGCTAACTGGAAATAGTACATTTTAAATCAATTAAAGCTAAAAGGAAAGCTTCAAGAAAGCTTTTCTTTTTTTTAAATTCACTTTAAACTTTATGTATACTGAATTAGTGGAGGTACCTGTAAATGCTCTCTTCCTACGATAAAAAAATGATTATAAAAATTATATACATTTTATTTGAATTAAGAAAAAAAAAACAACATAAATTTCCCTTACCTTTTTCTTTTTCTGCATTTTTCTTCTTTTGCTTTGTTATTTTGTTGCACAACATTTCTTCAAAACTTAATTTTGGATTTGAAGGACTTGAGGTAATTTTGCCAAACATTTGCTGAATACTGGAAAAATGGTATAGTGAAAACTCAATTAGAACAATTTAAAACTATTGTAATTGTGGAATCTGTGTAATTTTCTTGACAATGTACAAACAGCATTTTAGTTTTTCCACAAAATGCATTGTGCAGTAAGAGTTATTTAAAATACAAAGAGTTCAAATCCTAGTGATAAAATAAAGTATAGGTAGATTTAATTTATGCTTTTTCTAAGGATACAATCTCAACTAGGTATTGTCATCGACCTGTCATAATAGTGATTTATGGTGATTAAGTACATGAGAAATCTACTCTTCCATAATTATTTTTCCTGCCAAAATAGCAGCAGCAAAAAAGAAAAAAGATAACCTTAATTTCTAAACCACAAACCAGGACAATTTCAAGTTTTTATTACAAGTTTAGGCTCTTTTAAAAAGTATTTTCATGACTCAGCATACCATAAGCTTTAAGGCCGACACATGAAAAATAAACATATCATTGGGACAGATCCCTCAAAGCAGGAGTCTCGACTAAACCAGGATGTATGGTAAGCTTGGCTATAACTATTGCTAATTTTGACAGATAAATGATATACAAGTAATTGAAATCACTCAACACTTATTTCCTATAAAAATCCCTTTTGTCAAGCTTTTGATGAAAATGGTGAAGCTCAGGCTGTGGCTTCAGATATCTCAAAGGTATTTGACAGTATTGCCATGCAGGTTTTCTCCACACGCTGTAGAGCTATGATACAAACTTCCTTAACAAATCAGGTAATGAAGGTTGTATTGAATGGCTACTCTTCTAGATCCTATCATATTAATGCCCACCTCCAGAGCCTTATCCCTGGAGGACCTACTTTGTTTCTTATCATAATCAATGACCTTACCAATGCCATCAGTTCCCAACTCAGTATCTCTGCTGATGACAACTATTTACTCATGTTTTAGTAGTAAGTCTGATAGGTTTGATAAAGTAAAACTGTCAGGTGATTTCGCAAATGACAAGACATGGCTTGTAAATTTGAACACCTCCAAAACAAAACTGCTGCTTTTTAGTCATCTTAAAGAACCATTTTTGCAAGGCTCATGCTAACCTCCAAAGAGTAACTCATTATGCCTTCTAGGTCTTGGGTCTTCTACTGATATAAAGTGAAGTGATTATATTGAATCAATTGTTAGATCTGCTACTAGTAAAGTTGGTTCATTGTGCCATGCCAGACAGTTTTCCTCACCAGAATCCATTTTGCACATTTATAAATCATAAATCTGCTATTCATCTGTGTATTGAATATTGCTGCTATATCTGGTCAAATGCACCTGCTATATATCTCAAGGTTCTTTGCAAAAATCAAAGGTCTGTAATATTATTGGTCCTGACCCGACATCTTCATTTTGATCACTTTCCCACCACTGTAACATAGCTTCCCTGTGTCTTTTTCTATAAATATTTTCATGTTAATTGTTCCAATGAACTTTCCTCATTGGTATCCAGACCTTAAGTGCAGTACTAGATTGCCAACTAGGTCTTATCAATTTATGGTTGAAATAGCTAGTTATCTTCTAATAGTTTCTTCTCTCCTTAAATTCTCTTCTGATTTCTTGCTTTCCTGTCAACTATGATCTTCAAAAATTTAAATGCAGCATCAATTGGCATCTTCTGTCTTTCTGAATCCTGTTCTTTTATTGTTCTTTCTCCTCACTATCTTTTTATTTTAATATTTTTGTTGTAAATTCTCAAAAACAAACAAAATGTATAAATTCACTTTCATCATATGTTCAGGTTTAATTACTGTTCTAATCATTGATTTTTAAAACAATAAATATTGCCAAAGAGTGATAGTAGTTAAAATAATAGCAGTGTCAAGAGAAAAAAAACCCTCCTTTTGACACTCAATTTTTTTTAGGCACAAAGGTCAAAGTTCGCCAGAAAATGAATAGATTTCAACTACAATTAGGTAGGTTAGAGGTGACCACATAGATTTTGCAAGTAAAAGTTACATGTTATAAAAACAGTTTTTTTTTTACAAGCAATAATGAAGTAATGTGTTACCAATATTTTAATTGATTTCTCAACAGAATCCTTCACAAGGTCTAACCTAGTTTTAAACAAGCAAAGAAAGTTTTTGAACACTTGTTGTTTGCCTTTCAGTTAATGCTAAACACTATCAACCACTCATAGCATATGCTGTCAAAAATGCTTCTATTAAATCTAAGAGGACATTTTCAATATTCTTCTTCATAATCACTCCAACATTTTTGTACCTTAACAGTTAAGTTATATGTTTGTGCCTGGAAAATGTCTAGCCATTTTGAATATGTCAAGAGCTTATTCTACAGCATTTTAACTTGACAACTAATCAGAGAGAGCTTTACTGGACATGCATGAACAGATACACTCATGAAGAATGTCTCATTTGGCAGACAGCCTGTAATGGAAAAAAAATACAGATGGAGCAGCCAGTCACTACTGATAATGGTACCCACTCACATTGGTCTAAGAGACAACATTTAGTATGCGGTCTCTGCAGAAAGATAACACATGGCTGCTCTGCCAAAATAAGAGCCAGTGCAAACCCCGGAACATCTAGTTATGAAGAAAGAGTGATTATCCAGCTTTCCCGTGAGATAGTCAAGATGTTGAGCTGAGTGGTGTTAGCTATGCAAAGAGTTCCTTTGCTACCCAAAAGCTAAAGTTTTAGGCTCCATAAAAGGTGGCACATTTTCTGGGAAGAGGCAAAACATGGCAGTACGCCACATTGACCACACAATGGGATTGTTGTCATTACCAAGGATATTTGTTTGTGTTGCCCTGCGTCATTTCAAATTCATTCATCCTCGTTTGTAGTTCTGGTGTCTTGGCTGTATTTGTCCCATACATGTGGCATTCCCATGTGGAAGGCTTGTCTGTGCCCTGCTCATTATGATCAAGTCTTTAATTCTGGTGCTGCTGAGTTTTCTATCCCTCTTTGTTCGTAGATACCCAACCAATAGGAAGAAAATCATTTCAAGCTATTTCAGCACCAAGAAAATAGCAAACGGATAGTTTAACATCTGACTGCTTCCAGAATTCAGTGGAGCAGCAACCAATCTCCCAGTAGTTGAATAGTTTGAAGATGTGGAACTCATTTGTGAGCTATGTGATGTTCAGAAAATAGCATGAGTCATCCCACTATGGTTGAGCATATCTAGGCAACTCAGCAAGGAACAAAAGTCCGATGCAGTGCAAGTTAAGTGGGTTTTGGTAACTGCTTTCACAACAGATTTGTTTGTGGATTTTGAAAGCTTCATGACACAGTAATTGGTGAAACAGTAGATGTGTTCTTGGCAGAACATCGTTGGAGAGGCACCACCTGAAAACTGGACGGCATGTGCTTTTTTGGCCAAACATGCTAAGTCATGTAAGGCAACACCTCTGGGCATTATAGAGAATGGACAAAATGACCCTGGATCAATTTCTAACTAGCACACAAGTCAGATGAGAAAGAGCTGGTCAGAGCAGTTGCACAGTTAGTTAAGACGAATACAAGCCCTACCTACCCTGATAAGTCTGCCAGTCACGCTAGGTGTTACAAATGCTCTGGACTAAACCACTTTGCAAGTGATTGCCAGTATCAGCATAGAGAGTGGTGCTGTGGCCTCATGCAAAAAGTGCAAGTGAAGGCGCACTGCTTTAGATACTGAGAGAGGCTACATCACATAGTGTCCCAGGAACAGTGAAAGAGGCAAGACATTAGTGCCAGTCTCTCCCCAAAAAGTTTTAAAGAAGTATTACTTGTAATTAAGGTTAAAATTGATGGGATCAAGTGCATTGCACTAGTAGATTCTAGATTTTCTTGGTCCTTTGTGAGTGGATCAGTGTGTAGCCCCTGGGGTAAACAAAAGGTGAACAGCTGGCAGTAGATGACAAAGATCCTGTGAAAGCTGAATTCCTAGTCATGGATAGTCAACTGTTGGGTTTTGATCTACTCATTGGGATGGATGTCATTAAAATGTTGGGTGGAGTTAGAATCAACAAGTCTGATAAAGCCATCTTCTCGAGGATAACCCATACGTCTGCACTGTGATAAAAATAGAAGAACTGGATTTCAGTGCTGTATTTGATAACAGGACCAGTGTGTGGGCAGCCTCATGAAAGTGGCCAGGTGACCAGCTGCCCAATAATTTGATGAACAGGATACCTGAATATTCAGTGTCTGCTAACATCCAACAGGAATACCAGCATGAGCTGCAAACATGGTTGTATAATGGATGGCTGCTTACATATCCTAAGAAAGGAACCTGGTGCCCCAAAGGATCTGATTCCGTTGATGGCAGTTTTAAAGCAGATTAAAAATAAGGTGCACCCCATATTGGACTTTTGTGAACTGAATGGGCATGTCTAAGATTACACAGCTCATACTGGCATTTGTGCACAAAAACTAAGAAAGTGTCGAAAGGCCTACTTACAGGTGTATGCATGTACCAATCTGTGTGACCATACTAAACTGTGATCATTGAGGGGAGAAGATACTGCTTGACATGCATGGGCTTTGGACTCAATATGACACCATCTATTATGCAAGCCATTATGGATGCTGTATTAATGGAGGATAAAACTATCCAGCAACCAACATCAGCATACATTGATGATATCTACATCAATGAGAATATAGAATTTGCAGGCAGCATGAAGCAACATTGGTAAATTTTGGGCTGGTGAGGAAGGAAACGGAGTGACTGAAGGACAGTTCACGAATACTTGGCTTGCAAGTCTTGGGTGGAGTGCAACACACTCCAATGTAAATGATGTCCCAAGCATGTGTTATAACTAAACATAATGTGTTCTCACTATTCAGAAAGCTGGTTGGGCACTTTACAATGGGTGGATAGAGCAGCAGCAGTTTCAATTGGTTAGGGCAACAAGGTGGACAATGCTCCTCTAACCACAATGATAAAAAAAGTCTTTGCAAGAGTGCACCAAGAAGCTGTGAGGCAAGTGGTGCATTGATGGACCCAAGCTTGATATTTGAGTTGATGCAAACTCTCTCTGGCAACTGGAGACTCGCTGGAACATAATAGAGCTACTGGTGAGATTTGACCATAACTGAGCAGATGGTCTGACAAGTGTGCTGCAGCAAGGTCTTGATTCAATCAAAAATGCAGCTGAGCCCCAAAACCACATTTGTGCTGCATCAACAAACAAAATCAACTCCAAGCAAATAATGTCTATCCATAGACAAAGTGATCATCCTGGTGTAAAGCAGACATTATACTTTGTCAGGAAGACCTATTCCACGGTCACTAAGGCGTCAGTGAAAGCAGTGGCGATGAAGTGCAGGATGCCAGTCAATTGACCTGCAACCCACATGTTGGCTGAAATACGAATTGGATGTCAGTCATACATGCTGAGTGGGGATGGACATAAAACCACTACAAAGGAGAAACTACTTGTCGATCATTGACTGCAGGCCTATACAGTTTGCTATTTGGCATCACCCAAAACAGCAAGATGCAGCAAGTATCATCAACCACTTGGAGACACTATTCTGTGAACATGGCCCACTGACGGAGATATTCATTGACAACACAGCATTTTGCAGTGAGCTCTTCAGGAACTTCCTAAATGAATAGGGAGTCTGCCCTCGGTTCCACTGTGCACACATCGTCTTGGGGAATGGCATCTCAGAATGATGTGATCAAAGCACACAACAGATTACAGTGAGGAAACTGTGTTTTGTAAGGGAAGCAATTTATTGTCACCCCCACAAAAATGATGTGTTGCTGCTGACTGTACCATGCAATATGATCCATTGGTACCAAGTTTGACTGAAAGGAATTGATGTAATACTTCCAGCTAAATAACATCACATAGACTACGAAGTGGGAGATCGTGTTCGGGATAAGTTCCTTAACAGATGGTGAATGTCTATATATAAACTTGGACATGTTACTGGTATAACGAGCCCACCTTCCCATTTTTCATGTCTAATGCAAGAATTTTTGGCAAAACAGCACATCATCCAGGCATGTCAACTCCAAGCCTTCCAGATTTTGTTCTCTGTGATTGTGAAGGGAACTAATGCCTTAGTTAATTCATTTTCCCCATTAATAATTAAAATTAAAAAAAGTTAGGTTTTCACTTTGAACTGAAAAAAAAAAAAAAAAAAAAAAAAAAAAAAGGTTTTCAAACATGACCTAAACAATTTTGTTGAGGTCATGTTTGAAAACCTTTTTTTTTTTCTTCTTTTTTTTTTTTTTTACAAAGTCATCTTTTTTTCTCCACTCAATATTTCATCCACACTATTTTCCAGCCCTGAATAATGAAAATCAGCTCAAATGTTGTGTGAATGTGTGTCTAACAACTTTTTTTCACTATCCATCACTAAACTGCTGACAAAAAAAATATAAACCTTATTTCTTGGTAAATCTTTTTTTTTTTTTTTTTTTTTTTTAGAACAATCAAAGTAACAATACAGACCACAAAAACTAACTCATGGATAAAGTTTAATTGACTACTAACAACTGTTAACATCAGTTAATGACTAATTATGTTCAATAACTCACCAACAAACCAGCTTAGCATGATGAAAAAAGGCCCCAAACTTAATAAAAATAAAGTTTTATCGTGAAAAAGTTTATGTTAATAAGAGGAAAGAACCAAAGTATTTTTTAATTATTTTTAAATTTTTTTTATTCCTTTCTAGTACATTCAAAATTTTGGTTGAAAATCTTGTTTTTTTTTTTGGTTTTTTACATCAATGATTGCATAGTATTCAGCATTAGTCTTTTTTTTAGCACTTTTTCTAGTTGAAAATCACATTAATTTAGAAATTCTTGCAAATTTCAAATAATTGTCAGATTTTAATGAAACTTTCAGAACTTTAATTTTAGAAATGTATGTTTTTTAGAAAGTCATGGTAAAAATATTTTTTACATCTGTTACCCCCTACTTAATTTTATGATAACTGGAAAACTCAAATGTGTATTTTTGTAATTTTTTAATTAAATTTAGAAGACTTTGAAGAATATAAATCAATTTTTTTTTATAAATTGAGGAGAATTTCTAACCAAACTTTAGCTCTGAATTGTAAAGTACAAAACCCAATATAACTAAGACATTATTTAATTAAAAAAGCTTTTAATGGCTTTCATGAATAATGTGTATTAAGGACATATTTTCTGAAGCCAAAATATTTTTTCAATGAAAAATGAATTTTTACTAGAATTGTTTACTTTTTTTCAATTGTGATATTAAAATTGTTTACTTTTTTTTCAATACAAATGTGATAAAGAGGTTAAAATATTTTAAAATTAAGTTTGAATATGTGTATCTCTGAAAATGCTCTTATTAAAAGATCTAATTTTACAGATCATAAATTTGAAAGCTTATTACAATCTGTAAAGCATTTCTATTTTTAAAATAATTTTTTAATATGCCAAAAAAATGTATAAAAAGTTTCCAGCAAAACCATGAAAGCACAATTCAGAAATAATGTCCCATGTTTTAAGAGTTATTTCTCCTGATGGTCAGGAGCCAGCCTCATAAATTGCGTTGATTTTGTGTCAAATTATCTGACTGCCAATCATCATTGCATTTGCAAAATTTTAAATTTTCTTTTAACATATTTCACTAAATATTTTCTTTTCATTTTTTTAATACTTCAATTATTAATTTTTATTTTTTGGATTCAATTTTAGGGACAGAAACAGTACAGATTTTGTACATATCTTTGTTAGAAAAAGAACCTGATAAAAAACAAAAAAGAAAAACAATGAAATATACTTTTGAAAGTATTTAATTTTTAAGAATTACTTTATATAGTTAAATAAGCTGGTTCACTTAAAATTCGAAAATACTGTCACTTCTGCCCTTCTGTCCAATAAATTGCCCTGATGTTAGTTGTATAGGGTTCAGTGTACCTGGATTAAAAGGAGAATTTAATACGGGATACCCTGCCCACAAAATACAACGCATATTTCAAGAAGAAACAACACGATAAGGAATGTTTGTAGAAAATAGAACATTGTATATTTATTATCTTGTGAATAGGGTAAAAAAAAGATTAATGCTTTAGTTCGTTTAAGCAAAATGTGATTTTGACAAAAATGTCTGTGTTTGCTGGCTTTCAGAGTAGCAGAGTAATGTCCGTTTCTTTTGTTTTTGTGTAGGTGTAAAGGAGAAAGGGGCAATCAATTTAAGTTGAAAAAGAGAGTGTGTATGAGAAATAAAAGATAAGAGGAAAATGTACTTATCGGGTTGAACTGTTTTGGAGTCAGTTGTAAATTTGTTGTTGTTGTTTTCCTTTCCTACTCCACTTTCGGCTCTTAGTGTCGGGTTGAGTCAGTGATGGATTTTACTGTCAGTCTTCTGTCCTCTATGATCTCTGCGCCATTCTGATTGGTGATTGACTTGAAACTCTCTATTTATTGTTGACTTTTTTTTCACACTGGCTCTTTATCTTTTTTTTTAGTTTAGCAAATCGTCTCCTTTCATTGGTCAGAAAATTAATTTCACACCTTATTGTGAAATCTGTTTTTAGTCGTTTTGATCTGATTTTGCGGGTGTGCTACTTTGTGTTTTTTAGTCATCTGTTGGAATGATATAGGATTTGTATCCTATAATTGTCAACTCATTGATGTAAACGTTAATTCACACCTCCAAACCAATCACCACAGTTAGACAAGCTTCTCTTAATTCCAGCTAAATTTTTTCTGCTAAAAAATTAAGTAATGTTTGTTTCAAATTACATTAAGTATACTTTAAATTTATTAATTTTCCTAAAATAACTTTTGAAGAAAGTATAATTGAATTTTACAAGATTTTAAACTGAGAATTTCACTTTTGTTTATAAAGTTGTCAAAAATGACTTATGTGGTTGATTTTATGTAAATTTTGTTGACAAAAAAAAAAAAAAAGGAAAAAAAGTGCTCGAAAGGAAAATTTTAAAAAAATACTTTGGTCTTTCCTCTTAATAATAACAAACATTTAGACGATAAAAATTGTTTAATCAAGTTTGTGGCCTTTTTTTCATCAGGGTATGATCTTTTTTAGCGAAGTATTGAATATACCTAAATGACAAACTATAAGGAAAAACGAGAATTGTACAACATGAGCAAATTAGTTACAATATTTAAGAGGGTTGCCGGTTGAATGATATTTTTCTATCTGCTGCTTTACTGCTTAAAAACAGTAATTTAAATCAGTAAAGAAAATTTAAGGTTATTATTTTCATTGATTTTCTTCTTGTGGTGTGTCAAAATCAAATTCGGGCACGATACATGTTTGCATGAAAAAAAAAAAAAATGAATAAATTGGAATTTAACCAGAGTAATACACACACAAAAAAAAACAAACATGACTATATTGCCTCTTTCTTTTTTAACGCAAAATACCAGATATGTGCGAAGATTGCTTTAAAATCAGGGAAAATAAGCGACATTTTCACACTTGTCTTTTGTATTTGTTTTTTTTTATTTTTTGGGGAAGTGGGGAAATCATTAGCAATGAAGTTTTGAATTGTCGCAATCTGAATAAATAAAAAATTAGCCTACCCTCGTTTACTAAAAAAAAAAAAAAAAAAAAAAAAAAAAAACTGGATTTTGACTGGAGTATTTCAAATTTAAAAAAAAAATATGAAATAAAGTAATTATCGACTGTAGTATACAAAAAATATTTTTGCTACATTCAGTAATATTGCATCTTCTTTTTTTTTTTCACGCTTGGGAATAGATCGAACGAATTACAAATTAAATATTTTATTTTCATTTTTAGTCTAATAAAACTATTTTTAACTGATGACAAAGTTAACAGTTTATTTCTTCTTTCATTTAAGAGTTGTTTTCTTTTTCTTTTAAATGAAATGATCTTTTGTAACTCACGTGCTTCATCGTTTTTTGGTTTTTTTTTTTACCATTAACACACGCGGTTCGTTAAATACACGTTGTGTTGCTATTGCAAACGAGATTATCTTCTCCTTAAATTGCAATATTAGCAAGTTTTAAGCTTACAATTTGAAATAAAACCACATTCAAAATACCTTTCATGAGTTTTTCTGTTCTCTAATTCATCTGCCTGTCTGTTAGCAGCTGCCAAAAGCTCTGCAACCCAAACTGTGGCCACGGTGGGGTTCAACCGTCGCACTTCAATGCCCGTTGTTTTCATGTCCGCCATAGAAACTGAATGAGCCACAGGGATGTAGACAAGACTGCACAACGGTGCAGGGCTAAACTAAGTGTCGCACGAAAACATTTTCCGCTCGGATTACTTATACTCATTCTTCATTATCGTATGTGCGTGTGTATAGTTATTTATTCGTACTTATGTACAAAATGTGGCACAAGGCCAAAAAGGGGATTCTGTCTTAATTCTAAACTTACCTAGTCACAAACACGGACCCAAACATACCAACAATAGTCCTATCACCAAAACAACACATTCACTCCTACCTTTCTTACTACGTCCACCATACCTCAAATTCTCTATGAAATCCTAACAAGTCCCCATATGTACATTTCAAAGTCTATGGGGGGGGACAACAATTTAAAACAAAACAATGATTATTTACAATATGAATTAATACTATTTACATAAAACAAAATAAAATAGGGTTAGTAATACCCCCACAATCCCTAAATGTGGCAGAAACATCAGTTAACTGTACGAAATAAAGAAAAATAGGGACAGAAATAAAAGGGTGCCAATGAGCATGCATACCCTAGCAAAGATGAAGAGAGTCGCCGCTTTTCCGTCCTAATCTTGACTTTAAGCTGATGCCTAAAGTACAAGATCAGTTGGGAAGAGGTGAACTTCTTACCTCCATAGAATCCCTTCTGACGTGTCGACCAAATCACGACTCTCATAACTCCTAGCAAGCAATGGAACACATAAAGTTCAGCCTTCGTCATTGCTACAAACAGAAGCGGCCTCAAGGACAAAGAACTGCAACATGCGAACCATGAGGCCTTCAACAAACTTACACAACGGGGCTACTAACTTGCAATGAAAGAAGACGTGACCTAGGGTCTCGACTTCCCCACTACAACGTCGGCACTTTGGAGATTTCTCCAAGTCCCCTGCGCAAAGCTTTTTGGCGACCCAGAGGGCCCCACGCATCACCAGCCAGGTGAGGGATGCCTCATCGTTATTGAGACATTTCAACCCGGGAGCCCAAGGCCAGATCGAGCTTCGTAAGACCGAGCTCGTCAATCAGATCATCATGAACGGACCCCCTAACTAACACTTGATATAATGCCCTACGAGACAACGCCTGGACGTTGGAGAGGCCATCCGACGCCCATAAGAGTCGTTTCAGAACAAGACGACATTCACGGTAGAAGGAGCATTTGGCTCGGGGTAAACGGCGGGCCTCGTCCTCGCACGAGTGCACACTTCTCAAGGATGGGAAATTTCTACGGGCGTCTTCCTTCCAGAAGGCGCCCTCCTCATCCGGTTCGCGACACAAACGATGTAAGAACCCGATGCGAAGCATATGTTGACGGATCTCAATACTAGGCATATCTAGACCGCCTTCAGATGGATGAAGGCAACAGATCTCCCGAGAGACTCTAGAATCCTTGCCTCACCACAAGAAGGAGAACAAGAGCTTCACTAACGCCAGCAAAGTGTCAGGCGGAAGTGGAAGCACAGAGAGTCGGTAAAGGAGAATCGGGTAGATATGTGAAACACATACCTCCGCCCTCCCCTTTAAGATTCCTCCGAGACCACAAATTAATTGCGATCTCGGCCTTCCCTTGTACCTCCGACCAATTCATTCCCAACTGGATATCTGGACCGAACCAGACGCCGACCGGTCCATCCGTCCAGTGGAAAGGTCCGGGAAGAGAAACTCCCTTCCACGCACCCAACCGCAAGCCAACAGACTTATCGCGGTTGATCTTGACCCCTGTCACCATCTCATAACCACTGATTTTTTTGATGACTTCGTTAATCTCGGCTCTGCTCGACACAAGAACCGAAACGTCGTCAGCATAGACAGAATACCTGGCCGAGGTGGTAGCACCAGATCGGGAAATTCCGCGCAGGATCGGATTCGCCTTTAACTTGCGAAGGAAAGGTTCCAACGTAAGAACGTAAAGCATAGGCGAAAGCGGACAACTCTGACGAATAGATCGAGACAATACGAAAGGTTCCGATCTTACCCCGTTCATTTCCACCAGCGCACCGGGAGTCGCATACAGAAGACGGATCTAGGAGCGAAAGCCCGGCCCGAAACCGGCAGCCGAAAGAACAGCCTCCAGGAATCGATGGTCAACCCTATCAAAGGGTTGATCCAAATTGACCAGCGCGGCTTCACTGTCGACTTTCTCTGTGATCAAGCGGACCATATGAAGATTGTCCTGAATAGTCCTGCCCTTCACAGCACAAGTCTATTCGGAGCCAATCAGACTAGACAGGACAAGCTGCAAATGGTTAGCTAAGATCTTTGCCAAAATCTTTAACTCTGTATTTAACATAGTTAAAGGGCGAAAATTACCTATCCCATTCCCACCGTTTTTGTCCTTACGCAGCAACTTGATCACACCCCTGGTGAAGCGTTGAGGTATAGACCCCTGCTTCATCCAGTTATTGAAAATCAGTTCCAGCAAAGGAACAAAAACGGGCGACTGCCTCAAGTAGACTTCGTAGGGAAGACCATCTAATCCCAGAGATTTATCCAAGCCAACTTGTTTCAACGCTTCCCAAATTTCCGACACTGTGATGGGACCCTTGCACCTAGCCGCTTCAGTTGCCTCAAGGTAGGGAAAGTCGGCTAAATAGGCGTCGACCTGAGCAGAGCTCAGACCGTGCTCCCTGGTAAAAAGATCCCGAAAATAATCCCGAAAAGCCTCACATATGCCCGAGTTTGTAGTCACAGTTCGCTTATCCGGCAATGTGACGCACGCGATATGCCGCCGTGATGCATTTCTACTTTCCTCTGCACGAAATTCTGCGGCCATATTCGTCGCCTCAGAGGACATTCTTTTTAACCTAGCCCTAACTACCAGAGCTTGATCCTTCTTGGTAAGCAAGGAGGCCAACTCTGCCTTAGCTAAGGCTAATTTCCCACTATCACGGGATTTAACTGCCCGAGCCACTCTTTGCTCTAAAGTCGTTTGCGCCGCTAATCTATCTAGATTGAGTCGACGACTAAAATCGGCAGCAAACGTTCGAATTTTAGATTTTAATTTGTCCCACCAGGCATTTCCCACCACAGCCCCCGTCAGTTCCCTTTGTAACATTAGTAGCAGCTGGTCTCGGAATTCCTGCTCGCCAAATAACGAACAGTTGAATTTCCAGTAACCAGCCATCCTAACCTTAGGCATATCTAAGTTTACACGGACCCGGACAAGCCTATGATCCGAATAAACTATATAATGGAAGTTTGGACACCCTAAGAGCCCCACATCAACTCTCCTAACTAAAACTCGGTCGAGGTAGCTAGCACGCACACCTACAGCCGAGCTGTCACTATTTGTCCAAGTCCAAACTACCGGCTGAGGGTGCTCATTCCGGTGTTTGTCGACAAGATCAAACCCGTCGATAAAGTTGCGAAAAGGTTTCACGCCCCAGTTGTTAGTACCCGAATTTGAATTTGATCCTATACGATCTATGTCGGGGTCAAGGATGGCATTCCAGTCCCCCGCTAAAACTACCCGACGTGATGTCGTCATAAACGGCCCGATCTGCCGAAACAAAGCAGGCCGCTTAGCCTGGATATTGGGCCCATAAACCCCAATGAGACGCAGAGCCTTATCTTTTATGGTAACATCCAGCACGTAAAGTCTGCCCGCCGGATCTACGAAGACAAGAGCAGACGCAGCCTTCAAAGACTTGCCCACCAGCCAAGAGACACCCCTCGAGCGTCCATCAAAACATGCTGAATAAAGAGTAAACCCCTTAGACAGAATGCCTTCATAATCGCGAGAAGAAAAACGGGTCTCTTGCACACATATATTTACCCCTAAGCTCTGAAGGTCGCGAGCGAGCCTCACCCTTCGAGATTCGGACCTCAGGCCTCGGGCATTCACATTAGCCAACCAGAGAGACATTATCAAATCGACTAGGGTTGTCCTTCAGGATAGAACATGACTGGGGTGAGGACACCGACAGCTCGTCCCATAGAACTGGACACCATCTCAATTTCGACGGTATCATTATGAGACAAGCTGCGATATCCGAAGGATATGTTAATTTAAGAGCCCTATAAAGGGATGGGTGAACAAAAACGGGGACCCTCCCTTTAACCTCTTTCTTTGTTTGCTCCATCTCATGATGCTGCTCCAGTTGAGGATCTTTATGCTACATCTCCTGTGACTTTTCCTTCTGCTGTCCCTGCTGATACTCCTACACCAATTGCGGCTTCTTCTGTTCGCCCTTTTATTGCTCCTGATGCTGGTCGCGTTTCTGCTCCTGCAGGCGCTCTTTGGGTTTCTTTGGGGCGTCCTGCTGATGTGACGTGGGGTGGTAACCTTTGTTCTCCTCTTTACCACTTCCATCCATTCTCCAGGACCTTTTTTTGCTACTTTGGCACTTGAGTCAGTGCTTTCCTTGGCCGTTGTATTTTCCGGTTGCGGTTCCGGTCTCTTCCCAGGACACGTTTTGGATAGATGACCGGCGGGCCCACAGGTCCAACAGAGAGGACGCCGACCTTCAACCGTCACGTAGATGGGACGTCCTTCACAAGTAATAACTTTTGGAATTGCCCAAAAATTTTCCTGGTAACCGTTACCATGACTTCCACATCTTCAGTAACTGTCCCGGCCTTACCACTGACGACTGAAACACTGGCAATATCGCCAAATTTAGAAAAGAAAAAGCCCAAGTAGTCGAGTGAAATATACAGTGGTACTCCATGCAGGATTTCTTCTGTCTGCCTTGTTTCAAGGTACTCCGTTTGGAGCATCACTGACTTAGTTATCAATATGCTCCCCGCCAGTGACTTAGCTGCGTCCTCTGATACCAACAGGATATCGCACATAGCTCAACTTCTTCTGGCCCCAATGTTCAGACTTTTAATTGCTTCTTCCATTATCTCCCTGTTAACGCCAATCAATTTGCGAGTCTAGATGTCCGTAGTTAACAGGGAGATAATTTCGGTATTCACCGCCTCCAGTAGAGATGGCATCGATACTAATTCATTTTCCTTTGCAAAACTCTCAAACTTCTCCGAGAGATCCTTCTAATATTCGGGTCCTTTTGGAGTTGGTTTATGTAACGCACGGAAATTTCAAAGGAATAACCGAGGTAGATACTGACGTGCAATGAAAAAGGAGTCTCACGAACGAAAAACTGAACGCCTCTTAAATGGGCATACCATGTTTTTATACACCAGATCCAGCCAACACTCAGCCAATGAGCGCCCAGAACCAACCAATAAGAATGGCTACAAGCAATAGTACCACCTCTCTCAGCACGAAGTGCTGTCCGATTCACCATCCGTCTGAAGCTCGTCGATTCGTCGTCTCCACACTCCCTTGCAAAACATTCACGCAACTTTGGCCCTTTTGGGTCGCCGAGGTAAGTCACTGCTACAAATGGTTAATAATATTGTCAAGAAATTTAATGAAGGCCATTGTCGTGTGGAACAAAGTTCAGGAAGACCAAGCATCGTGTCTGAGCTAACGAAAAGGCGCTGAAGACAGAAGTCATCAGAAACCGTCGCCAGAGCGTTAAAGATGCCACCAACAACATGTAAATGTCGCCAACAATATGGAAATGTCGCCATATGCGGTGAGAAGACTCTGAAAGAGGTAGGCTATCAAAGAAGTGTTGCAACAAAGAATCCCTTGATTTCAGAGATGAACAGGAACAGGCGTATGGACTGGGCGAGAGAATTCGAGAGCAAAGATTATGAATTTTGGCAGTCTGTAATTTGGTCAGCTGAAAGTAAATTCTGCCAATATTCGAATTCGTGACAGGTTTATGTTTGGAGAAATCAAAATATGAATTGGAACACTGAATATCTGCAGGCGACCGTGAAACATGGAGAGATTGGAGTAATGGTGTAGGGCACTGTGTGGTTTGGAGGGAAATCTGAGCAGATTCTTGTTGACGAGCGGTTGAATAACCCAAAATACTGTCAAATATAAAAGGACTACTGCCACTATTTGAAACCAATCAGCTTGACAAGAATGTGTATCTTTTTCAAGAAGATGGAGCGTCATGTCATACGAGCAAAGTAGCAAAGACCTGAAAGGAATCGCAAGGAATCAAGTCACTGCCATGGGTAGCCCAAAGTCATGACATGAATCCAATAAAACACGTTTGGAAGCACCTTGACCGAAAACTTCGAGAGCGTGCAACCAAAATCACGTCAGTGGCAACCCTTAAAGAAACATTGCTAAATGAGTGGCAAAATATGGATCAGACGACTGTTGATAACTTGATCAAATCCATGAAAAATCGAACACAAGCACTAAAACTAGCAAATCGAGGACCTACTTCATAATAGTTCCAAATACTGTTTATTTATGTTGAGTTAGGGTTAGGTAATTAAATTTTGAAATTGGATATCGTTTATTTCTCCTGGTTGAAAACTTTTCTTAGGCCACTGTATTGGAGGAAACTGTCGGAAGATACGATTTTGTAGTTGAGTGAGTTCGTAGGCCGGCGACAGAAATCTTCTAGTTGCAAGGAGGCAGATGTCAATTGGTTTTTAATAGTGGGCTGACGTTCTGTCTTTAGAGTCCAGCAGGTAGATCTTGAAGCTGACTCCGAAGATGACTGATGTTCTGTAGCCGACCTGATGTCGAATACTCACTGCCAAATAGGCGAAGATTCTCCGTGTATATGGAGATTAGGAGGCTCAGAAATATCGGGGACTTTTCCCTCCAAAATTGCTATACAAATTTCCTTGCCCTTTCATTCGTTAGAAAATATATCCTTATCTCTGATAAGGAAAAAGACAAGGTTTTGGGAGCCAGCAAGGGCCCGACAAAATGCGGGCGCCTCCTACGCTCCTTTTTCCACATAAAAATTTGCTGACGATATTTACTAAATATTACTTAGTTATCACTAATACGCAAATTTTTTTTCAACTTCGCCACGACGATACCGTTCCAACATAAATCCGCATGCAATCTACGCTACTCGAGTAAGCATCTCGATTTAATGAATTACGCGGAGCATTGGAATAAATCAAGCATTTAAACACAACACTGTCGGCCTGCAGCAATTCACCCTGAAGACACGTGTACACTTCGTCGACACATACAACGCAATTCTTTCAGAGTATGTTATACATTCATTCCGAATACAATTTCAGCGCCCTGACAATGCGCATACTTCAGTCACTTTTCATCTGTTAACATTTCAGAAATCACGTCTTCAACTTTCACAAGCGTCGACTATTAGACACTTTCTCTATTCAGTTTACAACTTTTTTCATATTGAAAGTTTTCGTTCCTGCAACTTCCAATCTTGGGGTGGGAGGGATATTTTAGCATCCTGCTACCGCTTTTCTTTCAATGTCAATTTTTGTGCAAATCTGTGCAAAAGAGCCTTGATATTTTTCTCACTTCTCATTGGTCAGTTAATTTTAAAACCATGTTCTCAACTACGTCTGAATAACATCGACCTAGTTCCTGACCTGAACAAAAATACAATTCTGCCAAAAGTCAGAAATGCTTTTCAGAGCCTGTCACGTGACTAGAAAACAAATAAATAGAATGTACGAGTGAACCTTACCAGTGAGAATTTACGAACGACTAGCATTTGCTAAACTAGTCCACGACGCTTGTATCAGTACTGCAGTGAAGTATAAAGTTAGAATTTTAAGTTCTTTAAAACGAAATAACTTCATTGTAATTCAAGTTAACATTCAACTCAACCACTCACTCATCAACTTCTTCTGGAACGTACTGAAAAAAAACTATTCAATCACAATATTGAATCTTACGGAAACTTAATTACAAACATTACGAACATTACAAGCATCAACATAATTACGAATATTAAACTACAAGCAACGGAAACTAATTAAACATTACAGAATATTCACTTCTTCAACTCTTCTGAAGCTAAAAGTTTATCAGCATATACTTAGCTTTATAGAATTCTTTCAACTCTCTCACAGTGAACATTTTGAGTGACAAGTTCATTTAACTTTCTATGAGCTCAGATTTCCTTAGTAAATATTTTAATTCCATTCAAAGGGAAGTAACTCCTATTAATTAATGCTTGTATATCATTGACATAAATATGAATATTCTTCTTGTTATAAAAACAGTTTTTGTGTTCACTGTTATTGCTACACATTTTATGGTATTTTGCGTAAATATAAACCCGAGAGGTTAATTCAACATGCCGACTTCTACACTAACACTACAACCTTTGGGTACATTCGACATTGAATTCAACAATCTTTTCTTATAATTTAACCTTTTAATGTTGTCCGAGACTGGTGCTGTAGCTTCTTCATATCCGCGGTTGCTCGTGAAACATATTTTTCATACAAACATTTGATGAATCCTCTTTGATTTTAGCATATTTCTTTTAAATATCTATCTAGTTACATGAAGCTTTGTTTACTGTGCTTGAATTGACAATGCAGGTGTTGGTTCGGGCAAATTTTTAAATAAAGAGTGAAATGTCTCAATACAATTACATCTTTTCGTGCCTCCGAAGAATAAAGTCACCACACGTGTAAGAAACCGAAACTTGCTCACGTCTAACTGGAGTGACCTGGTGATGAAGTACCATGCGACCTTTCTCCAGACTTGCGTAGTTTGCAGCGGATGAGCCCAAAACGTCCGTTGGGAAACGCTACTTAAGTCTATAAAAAGGCAAACATTTCCTTCTCTTTCTCTTTTTTCCTTCTTGTTCCAATGTAGTATCTCAGGGCGCGTTCGCTTTCATGGTCTACTATGACTATTGAATTTTCGTGCACACGTACAATTATACATGTGTATCATACACGCTTGTTACACACACACAAAACAAGTACATTCTTATAACTGGTTTTAATGTATTTTCCTTTCATTTCAATTGTGCACACATGTAATTAACTTTGTTAATAACACGCATTTATTTGTCGTTTGTTTTAAAATATTATTTTCATATTTTTTTACCCGGACTCACATAAGTCCGCTAATATTGTTTGCGGGACAAATGTTCCAGGAGATCATAAATATTTACTATAAAACGTCCACACCTCTCAACAAAAGTGACTATTCCAGCAACAACACCATACACATAAATTCACGTGAATTCACATCCATTTAAAGAAAAACTTTAAGAAGGCTCTTACACAAAGAACAAGAACAAGAATATAAAGGACATACCAGATAAGTTTAACTCAAACTCCGTTCACAAGCAATTCGTACGAACATTTCTACACACACAAGACTACCATATGCATGCACTATTTTCTCAGACATTATTCGATTTCTATCTTTTGAGAGACATTATCAACTTTCACCGAATAAATTCTCGTTCTTTGTTAAACATTCTCTAATCCTTTCTCTATTTATTTCGTTGAAAACCAACATAACCTTGTTAATTTCGACTTTTCTTTCTTCTCTTTGTCCCATCTCTTTCTCTACTTAATTAATCAGTAGCCGACTACCTAATTTCAGCTAATACTGACTGATCAATAAATCGAATCCGTAACATAGCAGCAGTTGCATTTCTCTCCTTACTGTTAAAGTACTTACAAGTGCTGTTTGCTTTTTCATGAAGATAGTCTCAACCAGTCTCTCTTTCCTAATAAGTATGAAGTGTGCTTAATTGGTCATGTTACCCTTAATGGCCAATCAGAATTTTCGTAGACGCCGGAGGGGAAAGATGTGCCCCTGACATGAGAGTAGAGACACTTTTTGCAACATCCACTAGTTTCTATTTCAGGATCATAGCGAATGAATTTAACACATTTTAAAACTTTGCTGCGGTGGGGTTGATAATCATTTAATTCTGAGTCCACGTGACACTTCAAAGAATTTTCTCTCAACAATCCAAGAAGACTAAGTATTTCAAAGCTCTTCTGACATTAATTCAATTGTGTAAATTCCTGAATAAATTCCTCATGTTGTTTTGTTAAAATTACCCTTGTGTTTCCTCGTTATTATCATCCTTCATTAACCTTCTTGGCGTGGGTAAATCAACTGTTCATTTCAACCCCTAAACCCCACGCGACTATAAATATTTCTTATTGAACAAGAATTTACAGTGAGTTTCTGAAGAAAGTAAGTCATACAAATGTTGTTAGTGTATTTATGTGTGTGGGGGAGGGTAATTTACGAAATGGGCAGTTAACTCCTTTTAACTGAATCACCTCCCACTCCCCCTCTTACGCTTTCTCTCTCTCTTTCTCTTTCTCTCTCTCTCTCCCTCTGTGTGTGTGCACGCGCATGCGCACGCGCGTGTACCTACGGTTCGTAGAATAAACAAACGAAGGAACTTGCTGGGATTCGTCTACCCAGGGTTTTGTTGTTATCTGAGTGACGGGATTCCAAACATTTAACAACACATCTTTTAAATGCAGCATTAAAAAATTGTTTTCTGAAGGAAAAGTAGAAGCAGAACATCTGTTGAAATAACATTTCTATAATTCTTTTCAGAAATATACAATAAAAATAAAATGTTCAATTTTTCTTTGCAGTGAATTTGGTGTCTGTTTTAACAAGTAATTAAGTGTTCTTATGGTTGTGTGAGATGTGTAAACAGACTTACTTTATGATGGCCAGCTTAATGTTTGTGAGTTCGTAGAAAGGCTGTAGTCGGCGACTGCTAGCTCATATCTTCCATTGTGTGTGTGGGGGGGTAGATGTGTACGCACGTGTTGATTAAACAGGCCCCCGCAATTGTCTTGAGCCCCGAGAAACAATATGCTTCTATTTTTATATCCGTAAGTCAGATCCAAAATCTAATTTCACATAGAGGTGTGAACTTTTTTTAATACAAGTTAGAAAATAATTTCACACTGGCTTGTGAAAATCTTTTTCTCAAATTTGCGGGAGTGATGAAGGGATATATATTGTTATTTTCTAAATGGTCCAAAAAATAACACGTGGTAGATCTACATCTACGTCCGCAAGTATTTTGGCAGTATTTTCCCTAGTATATATTATTTATCAAACAAATCTCCTGATTAGTAGAAAAATATATAGAGAATTTAATTCCTATAAACTCGACACTGGCTCTTTAGCCACATGGTTCCTGATATAAAAGTTTGTCGGATCAGATATACTGTTGAAAGTCGTTCTGATTGGTTCATAAATCTAAGAAAGGAGTTTCTTTTCAAACACTAGCAAATTATCCGGATGTCGTCTGTTGACTCATTTGAAGTCCGAATTAGAAATTTTTAGTTAAAGAAGCTTTTCTTATTGCCTGAGAATAATTGTTTATTAGATTTGTATTTGCTTCAAGTTTCTACAAGCTAATCGTTATAGTGGAACACATCTATTCTATAGTTAATAGACTCTCCCACCTACAATAAGTAGGAATAGTAAGAGTAACGAGGGAGTCGCTGAGTGGGTCGGGCAGTCAGTCGATGCTGGACGACCGTTAGTCGGATATTAAAGTATCAGCGACCACAACTAGATTCTCTGCGTTTATATCAAGTTCCTAACGTTTTGTACGTCGAACCTATTTTAGGACCGACTTAGTACAAATACAAGCCTGTGAAACCACTCCATAACACTAATATTTTGTGAAAATAATATTTAAGAATAAACGAATGAATTGTAAATAGTGTTTCTTAATTTTATATAAATATTAAAAAAAAAAAAAAAGATATATATATTTTGACAAAAGAAAAGATAGCCGCCACTTGGCTTGAGATCAGCAAATATGCACATGACAGAATCCGTAAGCCCAAGATAGTCACTGAATGAAAGCATTTTATTAGTAATGTTTGTAAATACTTCAGCCTTGTAACCATGAAATATTTAGAAGACAATAATCAACAAATAAAATGTGTGTACATACATAATTAAGAAAAGATAAAACTATTTACTCGTTTCATTTAAAAGAAAGAAACACCGAATTTAAGAAAAAAGCTCTCTAATGATCGTCTGAGAGACCCTTTTGTAGGAGAGCTATAACCCTGAGTAAATAATTATAAACCCCCTAATATTTATATATACAAAAATACTCGTAAAAATGGGAAACAGAAGTACGTGGAAGCAACAAAACGCGTATTATTTATAATCTTTTTATATTTTTATAGACACAACCAAGGCCCCCCCCCTTCAGATCACTGGAAATTTATTTCTAGTGATTTGTAAAAATAATGCCTTATTATCTAAAGCATATTTTGTAATGTTGTGGCAAATGTACTTGTCTTCCAGATCATGTTGTAATATTCTTCTTTATTGTTGATTTTGATGAAGTGTCATCTGCTTTACTGAATGTTTGTTTATCCGTCATTTTTATAGGTTTTAAGTGTGAATGATCATGATTTTTAGCTTGTTGTAAGAATTGCTTATGGACAAAAGCCAGTTTAATCATATCGATGGCAATATTTTTCCCATTTTTTTCGATGGTGAAGTTGTAGTGAACAAAAACAAGATCTAAATTTAAAATCCAAATGCTAAGCACTGAATCATTGACTTTGTTAGAAATTAAAAAGACTCAAATTTACAAACTTTGCTTCACACACACGCAAAAGTGAATCCAAAACAAAACTCGTAAAATCTCACACCTTGATGCGAAATGTTTTTCAGCCAATAGAAAACTAGAAAACATTTAAAAACAAAATTCAAATAATCTTCAATTCTCAGAAACAATTTCTTTCACGGACCATTTCGCGAGCCGACGCAAAATTTTGTTCATCGTCCAATGGAAAGGCCCGAATCATATCCGGGAGTGAATTCCCAAATGACCTTTTCAAGCCCCACAAACAAAATAAAAGACGGGCAAGTTCGCCTGTCACCAGAGAGAAAAGAAGACTAGCGTATTAACACCTCCCTTGACAAAAGTCAAGCGACCATTATTATTATCTCTACCTTTCTCCTTCACCCCTTTTGTTGTGGATTCCGAGATGAAATTCGGTCTCCAATGAATGACAAACGCAAGAATTAAATATAAGAAATTAAATGTATTTACACAATAATACAATGGGTAACACTTTTAGTAAATCCAGGAACGCCGTTAGTATATATATATATATATATATATATATATATATATATATATATATATATATATATATATATATATATATAGTCTCGAAGTAGGACTTCCTTAGAGTTTACGTGCTTGTAACTGTGACTTCTACAAGCGGTTACCTCACACTATTACTCTATCTCCAACTCAATCACAATCTCTGCTCACTCTATCTCTCTATATATATTCTGACTGACTCTGGGTATTTAACGGCAGCAGACCAAGTAACACTCTGGTCGAGTTCACTTATATGAAAAAGGGGAGGACCCCATAACACCTTTTATACTTGATAAACGAAAGTAACATTTAAGACTGAGCGATTACTTCAAAGACATTCCTACCCTATGATAACGCTCATACATACATACATACAAACATACATACACACGTTCCTGCCTACGTACACATAAACTCATTCTTGCAAGGACTACTACGAACATTTTGACGACCTTGTATCAACCAAAATAAATTAATTTAATTTGTAAAGACCTAAGTTGATTTGTATGTATATAAATTTGTTGTTTCACTTTGCAATTTGAATTTTTTTGTTTTATACCCCTGTTATGGTGGGCTATCTAACTAACAAGGCCAAATCAAACTAACCTGTTTCAACACTCATACATTTCACTATAACTGATAAGACACACCATAAATTGGCGAACCCCGACGACGTCTCCTCCGCCAAAGAAAATTTTCAACCACAAAACCAATGGCGGAAAAAGGAAACGATGCAGAACAAATGATCATCAACCAGGATCCATCCATACAAGCTGTGACCATCAAAACATCCGTATTTTTTTAATCCAATGTAATCGCCTGGTTTGCTATAATGGAAGCACAGTTCAGCATTACAAACATAAAACAAGCAAGACAAAATTTCTACCACACTAAACGGTGTCGTCATCCACCCAACCAACATTTCCATTACAACAGCTAAAGAAGTAAAAATAGAATGTTCTGAACAAGCAGTAATCACATTAGCATTAAATAACCTCAGAAGAGACTTTACTTGGACCTTTCTTGTTTCAGAAACGACCAAACCTCTCCTAGGTTACGACTTCTTGAGCCACATTGAACTATTGGTTGATTGTACTAATAGTAAAATAATAGATACGACAACAAATAGACAATCTAAAGCACAATTATCTTCTACGATAATGAACATTGATGTTTATCCAGACAATCCTACAGACATAACAGTAAAAAATCTCATAAAGAGATATCCAAATATAATCTCTCCACATCAAAATATCAACGCTATCAAACCCAAAGTATTCCACAGGATTGAAACTGGAAGTAATCCTCCTTCCTTCTCAAAAACTAGACAATTATCACCTCAAAAATACAACATAGCGATGGAAGAATTTCGGAAACTTCAGAAAACTGGAATAATTTCCTCTTCGAAATCGGAATGGAGTGCAGCCCTACAGATGGTTCCTAAACCCCGACGGTACTTACAGACCCGTAAGTGACTACAGGTTACTAAATGTAATAAAAAAACCTGATCGCTACCCGATACCAAACATAAATTCTCTGCACAGCAAAAAGGTTTTCTCGAAAATCGACCTGTCATCAGCATATCACCAAATACCAGTACACACCAATAACATATGTAAAACAGCGATAACCACACCTTTTGGATTATACGAGTACAATTATATGCCTTTCGGTTTGCAAAACGCATCTAGTACCTTCCAAAGGATGATGGATAGTATTTTTCGTGACCTAAAATGTACATTCACTTACATGGATGATATTCTTATATTCTCGGATGACGAAGATAGCCATTATAAACATCTTGAGGAAGTACTACAGAAACTCAGTGAGTATGATTTTAAAATCTCTCTTTTCAAACGTACATTTGTTGTTTGTGAGCTCGAATTTCTAGGATATCACACCTCAGTTGATAGACTTAAATCCAGTAGAAAGAAAATAAATGAACTTACGCAATTTCCTCTACCAAATGATTCTAAATCCTTACGCAGATTTATCGGAATGGCGAATTTTTATAGAAAACTTGTACCAAATTTCAGCAACATAATATTACCGCTGACAGAGCGAATGCGTCTCGAACAAAAATCTAAGACAATAACGCTTACTAAGGAAGAGACTGAATCTTTTAAAAATATAAAGAACTGTTTAACAAATATAAACGCTCTAGCTTTTCCCGATTCGAAGTCTATTAATTATCAGCTAGTGACAGGTAGTTCGAATTATGACATAGGAGCAGCTCTTCATCAAATGATTGATAACCAACCCATCCCTATTGGATTCTTTTAAAAAAAATGTCACAAACCCAATAGAAATATTCCACGTTTGACAGGGAACTATTAACTGCGTACCTAGCAGTATTATATTTTAAACATTTAGTGGAAGGAAAAATGTGTTATTCATGACTGACCACTTTGCAGTGCTTTTAAAAGCCTGTCTCCATTAAAGTCTGATAGACAACAACGGCACATCAGTTTCATTAGTGAATACGTTAATGATATATTCTACATGAAAGGCTGACAAAATATTGTAGCCGATTGTTTATCACGACCAGCAAATGCAATCAATATTGATGTTTGCGACCTACACGAGATAGTAACACATCAAAACACTGACGATGAAATCGAAACTTTCCGTGATCGTCTGAAACCATATACTGTAAACAAAAACGAAGTAGTGCTATGTGATGTGTCATTACCTTTTCCACGACCTTTTGTCACGCAAAAGCTAAGAAAATCGGTATTTGACAGTCTACATAATTTATCATATCCTGGTACATCAGCCTCTATAAAACTCATAAAAGCAAGAATATTACTGGCCTGAAATGGCCAAGTCGATAAAAACTTCGAATAAGGAATACCAGCAATGCCAGCAAGCGAAAATAACAGCACATACAAAAAGTAACGTTCAACCGTTCGAATTACCCTCCAGCCGCTTTCAGACGGTGCATATTGATATTGCTGGGCCCTTAACGCCAGTAAAGAACCCTACTGATCCTTATTTTTCACTCTATCGTTATATTTTAACATGTATTGATAGGAACAGCAGATGGATTGAAGCATGTCCAATATCGGAGATCACAGCGAAATCAGTATCAATAGCTTTTGCAGACTTATGGATCTCTAGATTCGGTTTTCCACACAACGTTGTAACAGACAGAGGAAGTCAATTCGAATCTGAATTGTTCACAGAATTATCCAAAATAATTAGTTTTCATCGACTGAGAACAACAGCATGCCACCTGCAAAAAACGGTTTCGTAGAAAGAGCACATAAAACTCTGAAGACAGCAATAATAGCAAGAAAAGAATCCTGGCTGTAAGCTCTTCCCATTGTGATTCTTGGAATCAGGATAACACCTAATGAATTCAACTATTTCCCGTTTACTGCATTAACGGGAAGTCAAGCTTAAGTTCGGCGAGTGTTAATCGATCCTGCTAAAGATGAAGACATAGAACTAACAAACATCAAGACTTTAACTGAAGAGATGCAAAAATTTGACACGGAAAATTTTTTCAGCGGACATTTACACTCTACACCTGAGTCATATATTCCTAAAGATTAGCAAAACAGTGAATATATTTGGCTGAGAGCGGACAGAGTACAAAAACCATTAGAAGCGCCATACACATACATACACACGTTCCTGCCTACGTACACATAAACTCATCCATGCAAGGACTACGACGAACATTTTGACGGCCTTGTATCAACCAAAATAAATAAATTTTATTTGTAAAGACCTAAATTGATTTATGTGTATATAAATTTGTTATTTCACTTTGCAATTTGATTTTCTTGTTTTATACCCCTGTTATGGTGGGCTATCTGACTAACAAGGCCAAATCAAACTAACCTGTTTCAACACTCATACATTTCACTATAACTGATAAGCCACACCATAAAGTACTTGTCCGCTTTGCTGATGACTTGTATGGGCCTCTGTAGTTTGAACTCAATGTTTTTTTACACTGTCATTTCTTATAAATATATATTTACTGGTGTAAAGGTGTATATTTTTTGTTGGGTTTCCGTGTAAGTGTAAAGGGTAATGCTGACATTCTGTTTTTTAAGTCCTGTACAAATGTTGTTGTTGGTAAAATATCTGTCCGGTCTTCACAATATTGACCAAGTAAGGTTGACGATGTATCAAAAACCATATCAACTGGTGTGCAGTCCAAGTCATCTTTTACGATGCTCCTGACGGATAAGACTACCAATAATAAATTTCCTATCCAAACAGTTTTGTTTGGTCTCATAGCCAGTGCAACTTTTAGCTGCTTGTAGAAACATTCCACTATTCCATTTGCACAAAGGTGGTAGGCTGTAGTTTTTATGTACTTAGTTCCAAGTAGATGATTGAACTTTTTAAATAGGGTGGACTGAAACTGAGTTCCCCTGTCTGTTGTGAATATTGAAAATACTCCAAAAACTGATATCCAATCAGTAAAGATAGTTCTGGCAATTTTTGCAGCTGAAATATCTTTGATGGCTATTGCGGCAGACCAACGAGTAAACCTATCTATGGTAGCCAGGAGATATTTGTATTCCTGAGAAGAAGATAAAGGTCGAACAATGTCGATATGTATATAGGTGAATCTTGCATCAGGTATGCTGAATGTGCCTGCAAGTGATTTTGTGTATTTCTGTATCTTGTTTTTCTGGTATGCTAAACAACTTTTTGTCTAATTTCTTATCTCAACTGACATGTTTGGCCAAACAAAATGTTCAGTACTCATCTTCATAGTTGCACGTTTGTTTAGATGTAAAAATTCATGGAAGTGTTGAAATTTTTGTCGTCTCAACTTTGGTGGTATTTAGAGCCGTGGCTATGTTTGTAAAATATCACAATAAAATTTGGTATCACTGAATGGGACTGGTAACTCAGCTAGCTTTAGCGATGTGCTTTGTTTTACTTCTTCTAGTAAGTCATCCATAGTTTGTTTTTTTTGCAATTAATTCGTAGTTCAAAGAACTAGAATTAATTAAGATGCAATTGTGGCACGTGGTAGTGTGCCTGTCACTATGTTTTCTTGACCTGAAACATACCTGATGTCAGGAAAAAATTGAGAATTATAATCCAAGTGTCTAATTTCTCGTGGACTATATTTATCAGTGTGGGTATGCAATGCTTTGTGGTCTGTATATATACTGAAATCTCTGTCTTCAAAGAGGTGCTGAAAATACTTAATTGAAAAGGTGTTGTACTTGTTTTGTGCCTTGCTTAGTTTAGCAGAAAAGAAAGATATGGGTGTGATTTGTTCTTCAAATACTAGGTGTATAACTGCACCTACTGCTGTTGATGAAGCATTCATCCTTGATGTAATTAAGCTTAGTGATATTGTCTTAGCATTGTTGAATGCTTCCAGTATCTCAACTTGCAATGTAATATTTTTGTCCTTCCTCGCAAGTAAATTTGTCAAGGGTGATATAGAGCAATTTGATACAAATTGCCTGTAATAATTTATAAGGCCTATAAATCTTCGCAACTGTCGTAGTGAAGTTTCCGATTGTCTCTACTTTATCTGGTAAAGGTGAGATACCTTCTTGATTGATTTCATGACTAAGGAAATTCAGTTTTGGTTCTCCAAAAGTATATTCGAGTGCATCAATTTTTAGTCCAAAATGTGAAAGTCTCTGGAAGGTTTTTTCTAAATATATTTTGTGATCTTCTATATCTCTTGAGAGGCATAATATAGTAATAGGACGAGTCCATTTAGTCCATAAAGTTCGGTCTCATAACAGTTTATTATCAAGTACCAATGACCGAAGAGGGCATGTACAAAATCGCTATTAACCAAACCATTTAGGTTATATGAGTTTTTACGGATGCATTTTGGATTGCGAAATGCGGTTCAAACATTTCAACATCTGATAGATGAAGTATTCAGAGGTTGACCTTTGGTTTACGTCTACATTGATAATGTTTTAATCGCCAGCAGAGATTAAAACATTATCAATATTACCTCGAAAAAGTAGTGATTTGACTTTCGTTGAAGCTGTAAATCTTACAGAATTATTCAGCCCAAAAACGTCGTTATTACATAAAAGGTGGAAGCGTTTTAACCTAACCAAGAAAGACAGCGAAAATTACTCGACGTTCGCATCGATAGTTAACAAACATTGTGACGATTTTAAATTGGTCGAACTTACCGCAGACAATTTAAAATGCCTAATATTCGTACAAGGACTTGTATCGACGGAAGATACAGAAATTAGACGTAGAGTCCTAACCAGACTAGAGGGAGAACCAAATTTAACTTTACAAAATATAGCCGAGGACTGCCAAAATATATATATATGTGTAAAAAATGATTCTAGAGACATTGAATAGTCAGGCGTTGCACACATAAGAAAAATACATCAAAAACCACATTTTTCCTCCCCTTCAAAAACAAGTCAAACCAAAAAAGATTATTTTCACTCTCCTAAGAAAAAAAGTCAACTCAATGAAAAACAGAAAAATTTACCGCCTAGTCCATGTTACCGTTGTGGAGCACTTCATTGGTTTAAAAATTGCCAATATCGATTTAAAACCTGTCTAACTTGTAATAAAGTTGGGCACAAGAGTTCACATTGCAGAACCAATATAAGAGGAAAAAGCCGGATTAGAACCACAAAAACAGATGAACTGGACGTCAAAAGTATAAGAAAGTATGTGCAGGTAGAAATACTGAATAAAAAGTCAGGCTACAATTAGACCCCGGGTCTGATTCATCAATAATCAACCTACATACTTGGAAAGGGTTAAATAAACCAACCATGCTAAAAACTGGCAAAATATCTAGGTCGGTGACCGGTAAAAAAATCAATTTTGAGGGTGAAATTATCGCGAACGTTACTTCGAACGGAACAACCAAAAAATTGAAAATGTTCGTGTTAAAAAACACTGACAATCATTTGGCACAGATTGGATGCAGCAGTTCAATCTGTGGGATTTGCCAATTAATACTTTTTGTCAGAAAATAGAAAATCTGACGACCGGGTCAGATAAACTAAGAAATAAATTAAAAGAAACCTACCCCGAGGTCTTTTCGGCTGGCCTTGGTAGATGCAAAAAGATGTCAGCAAAATTTGAGCTAAAAGAGAACACTCAATCAATATTTAGGAAAAAAAGAAATGTGCCTTTTGCCTCGTTAGAGGAAATAGACAAGGAATTAGACAAACTTGTAGAGACTGACGTTTTATCGAAAGTGGAATATAGCCAATGGGCAGCACCAGTAGTGTATGTAAAGAAGAAGTCTAAGGAAATCCGCGTGTGCGCAGATTTTTCTACTGAACTAAACGCAGCACTAAAAGATTATCACTACCCACTTCCAAGCCTGGAAGAAGTTTTACAAAACTTAATGAAGGCAAGTTCTTTTCGAAAATCGATCTCAGCGAAGCTTATCTCCAGATACTCGTTGAGGAAGAAAGCTCAAAATTACTATGTATAAATACACATAGAGGCTTATACAAATTTGAAAGGCTTGCATTTGGAGTGAAAGTCGCACCAGCCATTTTTCAGCAGGTTATGGAAACCATGCTGGGTGGACTTGACTTTTCAATGGCTTACCTAGACATCTTGATAAACAGTAAAAGCTTGGAACAACACCAAAAACACATCCACAAAGTATTTTCACGAATACAAGACTATGGCTTCAAAATAAAGGTAAATGTGACTTCTTCATGAAAGAAATCAAATATTTGGGTCACATCATAGACAAAGACGGTAGGAGACCGGACCCAGAAAGTGCCACTGCAATTAAGGACATGCCGGATCCTGAAAACGTCACAGCGCTACAGAGCTTTTGGGGTTAGCGAGCTACTATCAAGCGTTTATTCCAAATATGCATAACCTCCGTGCCCTTTTGAACGAGCTTTTAAGAAAAGATAAGGTTTGGGAATGGACACCCGAATGCCAGGATGCATTCGAGAAAACTATCAAAGTCCTAACATCGGATTTATTCCTTACGCACTACGACCCGAACCTCGAGATCATAGTTGGTAGCGATGCAAGCTCGCATGGAATAGGAGCGTGCACCCTTCATAAAATGCCAGATGGAACTCAAAAGCCCATCGCTCATGCATCAAGGACCCTGCTCCAAACGGAAAAGAACTATTCCCAAATAGAAAAAGAAGCATTAGCAATCATATTCGCAGTCACGAAATTTCACCGTTTCATACACGGAAGATTTTTCACATTACAAACGGACCTTAAACCGCTACTCAGTATTTTCCGGTCAAAAAAAGGATTACCCAGTTATACGGCAAACAGAGTGCTGAGGTGGGGGATAATTCTCCTAAATTACATTTTCAAGTTGGAATACCTCCCCTCGAAAAAACCTGTCACGCTGACGGACTTTCTAGACTGGTTCCAAGACATAGGGAACCCTTAGAAGATTCTGTGATCGCTTCACTACGAACGGAGGGGGTAATAAAAACTTTATTGTGTAGCACTATAAGAGAACTTCCTGCGACGCTACAAGAAATAAAACATGAAGCCCGCAATGATGAATTCATTAGCGTAACAAAAACGAAAATTTCAGAGAAGGACCAACACGTACCAGACAGTTTTCCCCTATGTGACGAGGTACTCCTATACAGCGAGAGAGTCGTCATTCCAAAAAACCTACAGAAGAGAATTTTCACATAGGGCATCCGGGGAAAAATAGGATGAAAAGTCTAATACGCAGCTACGTATACTGGTCTAAAATGAACCAGGACATCGAAAATATGGTCAACACATGCAAGGGCTGTGCATTGGCGGCAAAAGCACCACCTATCACACATAAACCGTGGCCAAAGACGAACCGACCTTGGTCAAGGATCCACGTGGACTTTGCGGGACCGCTAAAGGAATTCTACTATCTAATTGTAGTAGATAGTTATTCAAAATGGCCGAAAGTGTTCCGATGTAAAAATCCCACTACGGAGGCAACAATAATCTACTTTCATGAGTTATTCGCTCGTTTTGGGGTAGTAGATTGCTTGGTCAGTGACAACGGAACTCAATTTACTTCGACTGACTTTAAAGAGTTCTGCGAGATTTTTCAGATAAAACACATTACGACCCCACTATATCACCCGAGGTCGAATGGTCAAGCAGAACGATTCGTAGACACCCTAAAAAGAGCCCTGAAAAAAACTTGCGGCACCCCAAAGGAAAGGGCCCTGCTGCAGTTTTTACAAGTTTACAGGATCACGCCAAATGTTAACGTGCCAGCTTCACTCCGGTCGAAATAATGTTTGCGCGTAAAGTAAGATCTGTTTTTGATAAATTGCTGGTCAAACAAACAAAATAAGGTCCGACTTCTATTGCACCAATGAAAAAATACAGCCCAGGGGAAAAAGTATTCTTCAAGATGTTTAAAAATAACACATCTTTCTGGGAACCTGGTACGATAGAAAAGAGGATCGGAAATATGGTCTACATAATCCAAGGCCTTCGTTTCTCTCATAAGAGACACCTGAATCAAATCAGGAAATGACTGTTCGATGACTGCAACAGTACTCACCAGGAAGAAGAGGTTATGGATACCACTTACGACACCTTCGACATTCAAATACCCCAAGCAGCTCCAGAACCGCGACGATCTAAAAGAAAGCGGAAGTCCACGGAGCCTCTCGTCATCAATCCAAAAAGGAGACGATATTGGGACTCCTGCGGAGGTAAAGGCTTGGGAGGGGTGTTATGGGACCTACCTTTATGGACTAAATGGACTCGTCCTATTACTATATTATGCCTCTCAAGAGGGCTGTCTACGGTTGACGAGTTGATGAGTTGACTACTGTACTTTGCTGTCAGTCAGACGTGCAACACTTTTGTATTCATTTTTTTTTTTTTGTTAATAATACGTTTTCACTAAATTGGTGAGTTCGAGTTTTCTTTCCGACCTATTCTGGGTCCACAACATAAACCTTTACAATGTCTAACTTTGTGAAAATGCAGAAATCTTGGAGACATGTATATGAGGAACAGGATATATGTCTGATGATGTGATAGCATTAAATCTACCGAAATCACCGCAAGAACGCCATGCTGTTGTGTTTGGTTTAGGAACCATATGCAATGGGGATGACTATGCACTCTATGATAGGCGTATAATTCCCATGTGCAGCATTTTTTGAAACTCTGCCTTGGCAAACTTGTACTTGTCAGGTTTCAATTGTCTCGGTCTAGAATATACCGCTTGTCCTGTTGTTTTGATGTCTTGTTTAGCATGGTGTTTGATATTGTCCATGTGCTTGTCTATGTGTTATTTCTGTGTATTTTGTAGCAATTATTTGATTCTTTTATCTTCTGCTAGGGCAGTTAACTGGTATCGAGAGCAAATTCCTCTCACTGAAAGTTCAGTCAAGTTGTCAACGAAAGATTGAGCAGCCATGTTGACTGATAAGTTAAAATTAGCTAAGAAGTCTGCACCTAGTATGGGTGTAGTAACATTTTCTCGGGTGAACACCCACAGGGCATATCGCTTCATAATCGGGTTGATGGTCACAGCTTTTTCAACAAAGGTATCAATTTTAGTACCGTTAGCCACCTGTAGTTTGTAAGGCCCTGGTTTTAGTTTTGAGCCAGGTGGTAAAAAACTTATTTCTGCTTCGGTGTTCATTAAAAAAGTATATCCATCATACCTATCGCGAATATAGAACAGACGCCCTTTCTGTGAAAGTCCAGCAACAGTCGTCGTCACGACTGGCTGGAATTGAATATTTCCTGTGTATTATTGTCCTTAAAAGCACGCGGTTTCTGTCATTTTCTTGCTTCTCTATCAAATTTATAGTTTTGGGAATTTTATTTTCTGAAAGAAAATAAAACCTACTGCAACAGTATTTTCTCTATTGCTCGAATTAATAACGAAAAAGTAAAAAAATGCAAATCAGATTCAATTACAAAGAAAAAATATTTATTCCCAACCAGCTAAATAAGGGTTTGTTCCTTTTTGCTGAGAATAAGATAACCTATTCTCTGAGTAACACAATGTAAAAAAGCATAGCAGAAAACAAACTTAAAAATTACAATGCACAAAAAAAAGAGAATTGCACCCACCTGCTGTGTCTATGATAACAATAAAAAAGGGGGGGAGCATTAGCTCTTCAGTACACTTTCAGTCCTTTCAAGGTTCAAAAGTTTTTTTTATCTTTTTTCTTTTCTGCCTTTTATTTTTTCTTTCTTTCCCGGTTAGTTTTTTTTTTAACCACGTGGCGACTATTTGAGTTGTTCGTTACTTTTTGAATTTTCCCGCCTTATTGGCGGCCATCTTATCTTGTTCGTTTTGAAATTTTAGTCGCCATCTTGTGAGGTTGAATTTTTTTTACATACAGGAAAAATTTATGTTTGATTTTTATTTTACCAGTAAGTTTCTCCTTTAAAGCTATGAACATGTCAGTCACCCCCCACTACTAATTTTCTCATTCGCAAGAGAGACATAATTAAAGATAAAATTGAGTTATTTATTCTGAGCATCGACTCCTGAGATGATGTTAATGAAAAGACCCTTTTGTCACTGAGGTCTGAGATTGAAAGCCAGCTCAGTACAGCAGAAGTGTTTAATGAGCAAATTTGCAATGCCCTTATGGAAGACGAACATGGGGATGAAATGTTGAAAGATCTTCATAGAGTAGAAACCCAGTTCGTGGTTGATACTGAAACCTATTTAGGCCGTATAAGAAAGAAGTGTAATGGTGAAGGACGAGCTTGCCTTGTGTTGTCGAGTGATTTGGCAGTGGAGGCTTGTATCTGTACTAAATCGGTCCTAAAATAGGTTCGACGTACAAAACGTTAGGAACTTGATATAATAGGTATGACGCAGAGTAATCTAGTTGTGGTCGCTGATACTTTCGTATTCGACTAACTGTCGTCCGACATCGACTGACTGATTGACTGACTCGTTACTCTTACTACTCCTACTTATTATAGATAGGAGAGTCTATTAGCTATAGAATAGGTGTGTTCCACCATAACACCTCCGTAGGAGTAAAACAGTTTTCTTTATTTATTTTTTACAGGAAATATGAAGAAAAAAAACTTCATTTTTTTAGCAACATCGTAGCGTATATCCTACGTTTTGGATCCACTTTTAAACGATTAGTTGCCTTTCTTTTTCTCCTGGATCGGCGTACGTTAGGTAAAATTCTTGCAGGCGTTGTTAGATCAAACTTATCGAAAATCACCTCCATCGGCGTTTCTTCCGCGAGACCGCTGTCAACCACGTCAGATCTGGTTACTGCACGTGGATTTTTCGCCTTTCACCAAGTACATCATATTGCCAATCTACTTTTCTAATTTTTGGTACCTCCATAGTGTTACCAGAAACAACCTTCCGATTTGAGCTTCTTAAGGATGGAGTCACAGTTTCTGTAGGTTCTTCTTGTGGTTCTATTTGTTCAGCCTCTAGCTTTACTTCTGTTGATCTTGTGCTTCTTAACGTTTTCTGTGGTGACTTCAGTTGACTTAAATCATTTAATAATACTGCAGGTCCTTGGCTGCGGGTAACTCGCTCCCCAGTTTTTCTCGCTGTCGGCTTCATCTTTACTTTTTGGAGATTTTTTTTCACTATATTCAACTTTTTAAAGTACACCGGTTTTCTCTAATCTGTCCAATTCTTTATCTATCTGTTCAATTGAGGCAAACGGCACATTCCTTTTCTTTTTTAATACTGCCTGAGCGTTTTCTTTTAGCTGGAATTTTGCCTCCATCTTGGTACACGTTCCCAACCCTGGAGAACAAATAGTAGGAAATGTTTCTTTAAGTTTCTTTACTAATTTTTGGGCTTCGGTGTTTAAACTTTCTACCTAGTAACAGAAAGAATTTATCGGAAGATCCAATGATTGGAATTCTGTTATCCAATTCATACCAAGTAAGTTCGTGGCATTTTCTATGACAAATAGTTTAGCTTTTCGCGTTTTTTTATTTAACGTGACGGTTGTAACAAATTCGCCAATAAATTGTATTTTTTCTCCCGCCACTGACCTTGCGATTTTCCTTGTCTTCAATAAAGTTGGTTTCCCCAACTTCTTCCACGTATGCAAATTTATGATAGATAGGTCGGAACCAGTGTCGAGTTTCATTTTTATTTTTTTATTACTTATTTCGACGGTAACAAATTTTCTGGTTATTCCATCTTTTACCTAGTTGGACTTTAATTTTCTTATTTTATTGTCTTTATTTTTTGACCTGCAGTGCGAGCTTTTATGACCAACTCTTACAGTTGAAACATTTTTTATTCCTAAAATTGCAATATCTGTACCAGTGAAGTTCACCGCAAGCAACACATGGCTTTGGAAGTTTTTGTTTATTTTTCTCTGGTATTTCACTTTTTGCTTGATAATCCGCAATTTTAGAATTCTTTTTGGTAGACTGATTTTCTTCTTTGTAGCGTATTTTCCTTACATGCGAAACGCCAGACTGTTCTATCTTTTTCGAATCTTTCTTTACGCTAACATACCTTGTGCAGTCTTCTGCCAACTTCTGTACCGTAACACTTGGATCGCTTTCCAATTTTGACAGTACTAATTTTCTCAACTCTGCGTCTCTTTCCGATACCAGCCCTTGAACAAACACCAAGCACTTAAAATTGTCTGCGCTTAACTCTGCCAGCTTGAATTCTTCACAATGCTTGTTCACATTGGCTGCGTACCTTATATAGTCTTGTTCGTCATCTTTCATCAGATTCAAACATTTCCATCTCTTGTAAAACAAAGATGTATTTTTACTAAGTAATTCACTTGATATATTTACCGCTTCGGTAAATGTCAACTCGCTAGTTTTTTTTCGGTAAAATGTAGTTTACCAATTTGTTATGCTCAGCAGTTCCTAATTTGCTTAAAAGAAGCCTAACCTTCTTTCCTTCAAATCACGAGTGGCAGTCCTCGTTATACACGTCCGTATATTTTTTATAATACTCCTCAAAAGTTATCTCTTCATCTGGACTGTACGCGAATATTTCACTTGAATTCCATATTGTATTCTCTGGGAAAGAATCATGTTGTAGATTTTCCTCTTTCCTCTTCTCAATTATTTCCAGAATTTTGTTTTGAAACTCCCTATGCATCTGTTCTATTTTTTGTTAGAATTGCATTTGTCTATTAAAAGTTTCCTCCTGTAGATGCATCTGGAATGTTTTCTGTTGCTCTAATATTGTCATCTGTTGTTCCCACTGGAACTTAAAGAATTCCCCCGAATATATTTTTGCATTCCTCCATCTTCGCAAAAAGTTTACACAATGCGTAAATACTGTAGAGGGGGGTGGGTCCTACGAATTTGCAATTCGTGACCTATTTGAGCAAACTGTATTATCGGGAAAAAATATTTCTTTTCTCAGTTGAGAATACGACAGATTTTTTCGTCACTAAGTTGACGTCTTGGCTTGCGAAAAACTTTGCCAAGTTTTTTTTTTTTTTTTTAAATGTGAATCAGAGACTTTATCGCTGAAGTTATTGTGGCGAGCGAATTTTTCCTTCCTCCGTATGAGTACGAATTTCGTCGCCAAAAATTGTTATGGTGAACGAAAAATTTTTTTCCACCGTACGAGTACAAATTCCTCGACGCCAAATGTTGTGGCGAGCGAATTTTTTTTCTTCCACCGTATGAATCCGAATCCCTCGTCGCCACATATTGTTGTGGAGTGATTTGGCAGTGGAGGCTTGTATTTGTACTAAATCGGTCCTAAAATAGGTTCGACGTACAAAACGTTAGGAACTTGATATAATAGGTATTACGCAGAGTAATCTTGTTGTGGTCAATGATACTTTCGTACTCGACTAACTGTCGTCCGACATCGACTGACTGACTGACTCGTTACTCTTACTATTCCTACTTATTATAGGTGGGAGAGTCTATTAACTATAGAATAGGTGTGTTCCACCATAACACCTGGCAAAGCCACAGGATAATTTCAGTGTGGCTCATTACAAGGTAACTCCCAAGCTGGAATGCCCTGTTTTCGACCCAGAAAATTTAGAGAAAGACCAATTGGCCTGTCTGAACTTTTTTAAAGAGTTCGAAAACTGTGTTTTGAGCATAGATAATAGGAGTCTGAGGTTGATTATTCTCTGAAATTATCTCAAAGGCCATGCCCTCAAGCTTATTAACCACCTAACCATCTCGGACGCGAACTATGATACTGCCCTGGATATATTGAATAGGGAGTTCCTTGATAGGGGACGTATAATGGATCAAATGTTTCTATCCATTTCTAACTCCAGAGAGGTGAAAGACCAAGAGTGGGATAATGTCAGGTCGTTTCTGACCAACATTAAGACTCAGCTCCATAAGTTGAAGAATTCTTTCTCCTTGGATTTCCCGGAGAAATGTTCTCCAGGTAGCAAGTTTGTGAGTCACGTAGTGTTCAGTAAACTGCCGGTGTCGTTTCGGCGTGAAGTTATCAACCGTGTGGGAAATAATTACCCTGAATTGGAGGAGTTATTCTCCGTATATTCAGATGCTATCCGAACATTAGAAATTACTAAGCCCAAAATAGCTAGTCCTGATAAAAATTTTTATAAGCAGAGAGCCCTTAGTTTGAGCAAGGTTAAGGTACTTCCAGATGATAGAAAACCCTCAACTTTGGAAAATCTCTTAGTTGAAGCTGCACCCGAGAAGTTCAGGTGCAATTTTTGTCGTTCCAACACTCATACTGGATATTCTTGTAGGAAATATCCTACTTTAAAGGACCGCTTGGGTGTGTGAAAGTTAGCTAATTTATGCATCAAATGCACGTCCTTCACATTCTGCCGAGCAGTGCCCTTACGTACAAGGCCAGTTTAAGCCTTGTTGGGGTTGCAAGAGCCTGTTTCATTGCGCCGTTTTGTGTCCTACTGTTGATAAGAAGCAAGTGAATGTAAATCCTTATTTTGAGAAGAACAGAGATTTATTACTACCCGTGCTCGAGATTGTAATAGGGCAGGGCAAGACTAAGAAAAGGATAAATTGTTTGGTAGACACTGGTAGTCAACGGTCTTACCTTTCAAGTAGTGTAATGAGGACCTTGAATGATAGACCTGTTCAAACAGCTAAAAGAAAATTTGTCATTAAAACCTTTTTGGGTTCGGCGCAGAAAGTATTAAGTGAAGTATTGTTGGGTGTCAAGCTTCTTAATGGAAAGAAATCAATTCCCTTTCTGGTGGATGAAAAGTTAGACCTAGATTTTCATGTGGTGGGTCTTAGCGCAGCGGTAAACAGTATACAAGCCAGTGGTTTAAAATTGGCGGTGGATTTTTCAAGTGTCCAAGATAATTCGTTCTCTGTGCAAGGGTTGTTAGGTGTGGATTTGATGAATGGCTCTGCGTTTAGGTTCCTTCGGGGATTGGTGCCTTTTTGGGGATGTTGCAGACTTTTTGGCGCCTGAGACTGTTACCCAGGAAAATAGAGCTTTTGACTCTCATTATACATAGATAGTAGTCAATTATTCAGATTGTCCTGTGACTCGTGTATTTTATGTGTTAGGGTCCCAAGTTCATGTATGTGGATCATTTGGACTGTTTTTCTGAATCCTCAGTTGAGTGGTACCCTGAGTGTTTATGTAGGGACATGCTGCTGGGCTATTTTTATGTGGATAACCTCATAAAGACACACAATTCTCCGACTGTATTATCGAATTTGTATCAGGAGGCTGTCGACATCATGAAGGAGGGTAACTTCTTCCTCAGGTCCTGTAACTCAAACTGTGGTATCTTGAGGGTTAGAATGAAGTCTGATGGCAATTTTGTTACTCATGACTCTCCACTTGAGAAAGTTTTAAGTTATTATTATGACCCAGACAAGGATGAGTTACATATAGCGAGTAAGTCTCCTGAAGTTGCTGCTGTAACTAAGAGAGGTGTCCTATCACAGAATTCCAGTGTTTTTGACCTGCTATCTTTATGTCTAGGGAGAATATTTATCAGTGATTTATGGATGCTAAAGTTGACCTGGGATGAGAAGATTCCTTCTGAACACCAGCTGGTATGGAGTAAATTGTTTGAGGACCTGGTACAGTTGGAACGTTTGAGGTTCCCCAGATTTGTTTTGAATATTTCTGGTCCTGCCAGTTTGTTGGTGTTTTGTGATGCACCTCAGAAGGCTTATGGATTTGCAGCCTAGACGAGGCAGAATGCATCTGACAAGATGATGCTTGCTAAAGCAAAGGTAGCACCATTAGAGAAAAGAACTTTGCCGTCTCTAGAATTATTAGCCATTTTTCTTGCCATCAGAAGAGTCCCTAACATTTTGAAGCTCTTACCGGTGAACGCTGTGAAGAGCGTTACCGCGATCGTAGACGCTCAAATAGTGCTGTCGTGGGTGTTATCGGATGATTCAAAAACGATAAGTTTGTTTATTAGAAACAGGTTGAAAGACATTCGGGGAGCAGTAGAAAGACCAGGGTTATGATCTGAACTTCAGATATGTCCCATCGACTGACAATCCCGCTGATATGATCACTAGAGGCATTTCACTAAAATTTGAATCACACTTACAGTTTTGGATATTTGGGTCTGAGTGGTTGTCGGGGGACACTGAGAATTGGCCGCACAATGAACTAAATTGTCAAAAGTTGGTTTTGGCTAACGTTGTTCCTGATGTTCCAGTGGTTCAGGATGTTGCCCCGGTAGTTGATTTCAACAGGTTTTCATCCTTTCCAAAATTAATGAGAGTTTTGGCCTATATCTTTAAGTTTATCTTGAGTTTGAAGGGATTCCCTACGGACCATGTGCTGACCGCTAAGATTAAGAGGGCGAATGGAAGTATCCAGAGGCATTTTTTGGGGCATCTTTTTCCGATGGAACTGTCTATCACCCATTCTCATCAGACTTCTGCACCATCCAGGGAATTATCCGATTTGGAGGTTGAAGTTTCTCCTGTTAGAGATAATATTAGAAGTCCGGTTGCCTCTGCTAGACCTCGTAGGAAAGTTAGAAGTGTAAATAGTAGGGATGGCAACTTTTTAGTGCGTTACATGCACTTAGATGTTTTTTGATTTTATGTAGATCATGCTAAGAAAAGAAATTTTTTTTTGTTTGTCGGGAGAGTTTGAAAGTTTTTAGGTCAGGGAGAACAAAAGACGCTCACTGTGTTACTGGCCGTAAGAACCTGCTGATATTTTGGGGGTGGGGGACTGTAATTAGACGGTTCAGAGGTGAACCACCCTCCTTTGAAAGGGAAGGAAGAACTGGGACTGGATCTTAGCAGCAGTTGGAAACGAGACCGCTTAGAAAGAAAAGGCAGGCAGCGTTTGCCCATAAGTAAGGATGCATGCTTAACAAAGTTGCTAAGGGCAAGTTTCCCCTTCAGAGAAAGTTTTGAGAAGTCCACTCGAAGAAGCCCGAATAAAGAGAGTTGGAAAAGAAGTTCATCAGTGGAGTTTGGAGCTAAAGCCGTTTAAGAAGAAGAAGAAGTAGGAGCAAACATGTGCGTTTTCAAAAAGTGTTTTAGTAAATTTTCACCTTCTAGCGGCCATAAAAGAAAGGCGTAATATCCAGGCGAACGGTAAGAAAATATGTAAAGAAAGTAGGCAGTTTGATCACCAAGAAGAGAACTTTGTCTGTACAAGAGAGAAAAGAAAAAAGATAAAATCTTTTAAACCTTGAAAGGACTGAAAGTCTACTGAAGAGCTAAAGCTCTTCCCCCCCCTTGTTTTATTATCCTTGACACAACAGGTGGGCACTATTCTTTTTTTTTGTTTTTTGGTGCATTGTAATTTTTATGTTTGTTTTCTGCTATGCTTTTTTACATTGTGTTACTCAGAGAATAGGTTATCTTATTCTCAGCAAAAAGGGACGAATTTTTGCAAGCACCCTTGTTTAGCTGGTTAGAAATAAAGATTTTTTCTTTGTAATTGAATCTGATTTTACATTTTTTTTTTCTTTCTTTTTCGTTATTAATTCGGGCAATAGTGAAAATACTTTTGCAGCAGGTTTTATTTTCTAAAAGAATATAAAATTTCCGAAACTAGTGGTAGTAACATATGTCAATTTGCGTCTTCTTCACCCACTGCTGCTAAAACTTCTACTGGCGCTCCTTCGTCTGAAATTAGATCTTCTTGTTTGGCGTGTAGTCCTCTGCTGCTCTATACTTAAAATAGACAGCATCTGTTGAGCTAAACTTGCAACTGTGGCTTTTAATTTCTCGAGCTGCTTGTTAGTAGGTTATGTGGGGGGTGTAAGGCGTTTAGACCTACATGAATGTGGTCCTCGGACTCCGTGTCTACTGTCAAAGGCGCTAATATGTGCGTCATTGTATTAGGCAGTTTGTCAAGCCACAATCAGCGAAGAATATTTTCTGCTATGACGCTAGATCCTAAAAGATCTTTCATATTTTTAAGTTATTTGGAAGGAGTTCAGTCGCTCAGTTCTTCGTTGTTAAACAAGTCACGCGGCATACTTTCATTGAACTTGCCGGTCCGATAAATTATGGCAGTTTTTCAATATGTCGTAAGGTTTTTCTTCGGGTATGGTTTCTAGTATGTTCGTTACTTCTTAGACTACTTCTGCCGGCAATTTATCTCTGGCGTAGCAGTAACACGCTCTCTGTAAAACGATCTCTTTGGCGTTAAAAATCGCTTTATGTTGTTTGGTTTATGATCGGGTAAATGTTAAAGTCGTTACTGACGCTTTAGTGGGATTTGCGTTGTGTTCCATTTTAGCGTTTTTTTTTTTTTGTTTTTTTTTTTTAAGTTTGTTTCACGTGGTATTAATTTGGCGGTGTTAAGTGTATGGTGGCAGAACAAAGAAGAAACAAAAGAAGAAGGGATTTATATGCGGTTAAAAAAATGGGTGTAGGCAGGTAAGAGTTCCATGGAGTTTGTAAGGGTGGCCAGCTTTGCAAATTCACGAAACACAATATAATTTTTATCAGTTCTCTGTAGTCACCGGTGTAAAATTGTTAATTATAAAAAAAATATTTTTACTACTTTAAAAATGCTAGCTTTTAATAAATATCTAATCGTCTAGGTTGTTTTTTTAGTACGTTATTTTGAGAGAGGTGTATTTTTATGAAGGACAATGGAAAAAATTGTTATACTTGTATATCTTTTTCGGCTCGACACTTAAAAACCACCAAAATTGCAAAGGATCCATTTCAAGTTTATGGAAAATTATTTTTTCATATATACTGATCAATGAGAGACATGGTCCCAAGCCCTAGTAAGAAACCAAATTGGGGACTTCTGAGGATATATTTTTCTGAATAAATGGAACTCAGGTCAGTAGAAGAAGGGAAAAGACTTTCTGACATCAATAGGACATGGCAAATCAACACCAAGCTGCAGAAGGCATTTGACATAAAGAAGAGAGCATCATGAAGGCACAAAGTTACAAGTCAGCTGCAGAGAGACTAAAGAATTTTGAAGTTCAGGTGAAAAGAACCAAAAGAATTCTAAGAAATTTTCCCAAGCACGAATAGTGTAAATTTGAAAGGGACTTTTCTAAAATTGCTATGTCCCAGAGACGCTCGTGAGGCAAGTAAAAGTAGGTGTTTTCTGAAAGGTGGTTGCATCTTTGTTTTTCTGCCTTCTTTTTGTTATTGAATCCTTGTCTTTTTTCTAAACTGTAATCATAATTTTTCCATTTTTCAATGGTAATCATTTTTAGACATTAGTTATCCTGCTTTAATAGGCACACAAAAGGAAATTTTTGCGCAAATTTTGTATCTGTATATTTTTCGTACTTATATAACAAATGTTTTTCCTTAAAACTTTTACGCAGTTGTTGAGTCTTATTTTGTTATTTTGCGCTTATTATGACATGCTATTCTTACTAACCTGGTTTTTGCGTTTGGCACAATAACTTAGATTTGGTAGGGATATAATTTTCTATATAATATTATTTCAGAAGAGCGTTTTGCGTTTAACGTTGAGTTGTCACAACTTGTAGGGGAGTTATAATTCTGAGTAAATAATTATAAACCCTCTAATATTTATATATACAAAAATACTCATAAAAATGAGAAACAGCAAGACATGGAAACAACAAAACGAGTATCATTTATTATTTGGTCGTTATGTGGTCTTTGAGAAACGAAAAACAGTAATACTGAGTAAAATTGTGAGTTTGGGTTCAAATGTAGATCAAATATGGATCGGAATCCGACAGAATGATAAGATAAAGAATGAGTAAAGTGTACACAGTTTTCTCGTATATTTTTATAGGTGTGTGTAATGAGTGTCCTGATAATTCACTTAGAAAATTACAATAAGTGTCTGGGTTTTTCTTACCTGGATTTTTTGTTGAGTGCTAAAATATTAATTATGCTATTATTGCCTGATATTATCCTTATTTGTTTAGAATGAGTGAATTAATGATACATGTACTAAAAAAACAATTGTTATAATTATTTTATTATAATTATTTTTTTGACAATTTTTATTTGTTTTTTAATGGACTCGACACCTTTTTACCTTCCATTAGCACGTTTGGTACGAGCTTCCAGGAAAGTGATTCGTTGCGGCTTCTCGGGCTAACGTTTTCCTCTAAAGTGGAAAGATTACATCTAATCGGTTGATATGCCATCTGATGGGAAGGTTGGTTCATTGTGTCGCGCTAGACAATTTTTCTCGTCAGAATCTATCTTACATATCTTCAAGTCTGTTGGGGATGTGCAGAATTAATTAATTGTAATTGACTATTGAGTGAATCAGAAGGAATTTGTGTAGGTTGCGTGACTTTCTGCATCCACAAACAAATAAATAAACGAATTTTAAATACAATAAAAAACAAGACATATTCAATAAACCAATAAAACATTTATGTACAATTAAAAGTAATATATACAGGATATTTTTGGTATATGTTACTATGGCAAAATGTGTGTGATATTTGAGGTTCCGGTATGTCTCTTTTTGTATTTGTATGTTCCGTTACAGTCTTTCTGGAATTGTGATAATTAATATTAAAAATGTCGATGTTAAGTGTTTTTTAGGAATGAGTTCTTATAGAGTGGTCTACCTTTGAGTGTAATTTTTCTGAATCGTTCGAATGTTGATTTTTACTTAATAATGTAGTGAATATAATTCACTTTGGATAAGCAAAGTTGTTTTAGGTTTGCGATCTGATATCCACAGAGTTGGTCGAGTTTAAATTGCAAGTGAGTCAGCGTTGATGTACTTTTGCGCGGTAAAGTCGTGATTTCGAGTGACAATTTCTCTGTGGATGTTCGTCTGACTGCTTTGGTCAGTCGGTGTTTTTTTTTTATATGTTTTGAAAATCGGCTCAAAGAAGTTTTGGCGCAATTTTGTTTTGCACATGAAACTTTCAGATTATTGTGTCGTTAACCAATGAGATTTGGTGATTCGCCTAGTACGGTTTTTTATTGGTCGAAGTTTTCCGTACGTAGGCGTAAGGTATAGACTGTTCTGTTACTAGGGGTGATAGGTAGAAAAAGGACGAGTCTACGATACCTCCCACTAGATTAATGGCCATGCCAATGGGCATTAATATGTAATGTATGTGCGAAATCTTGCTGGCCAATAAACATGTCTGCCTGACTTCGTGCGGGTAGACTGGGTTGATGGAGACATGTTTTTAGTAGTCGTTTGTGTGTTTGATTGCGTAGCAGATGTTTGTGTGTTTGATTGCTCTGGTACTGTTGGGTTTAGCGGTGTTGGAATGACGTCATCACACTGTACGTATGCTGGTTTGAGTCTGTCGATGCTGACAGTATTTTGTTTACCAGCAATGTCTATTACGAAATACTTAGGTGTTCTGGAGATTACTAGATGTTGTCCAGTATAGTTCGGTGTTAGAGGTTTCCGAACTGCGTCACGACGCAGGAAAACCTATTCTGAGGAATTTAAGTCTATTGGCACGTAATACGGTTTCTTGTAAGCCCGCATGGGCGTATAAATTATCTCTGTCATTTTTTTCTTTAGATCGGACACGAAATAACTGGAAGGGGTAGAATCCATAACGTTGTGAAAGATTTGTCCTGGAAGGGTTGTTGGTTTTCCAAACACCAACTCCGCACTAGTACACTTCAGATCTAGTTTGACTGTGTTTCTTAGCGCAAGCATCACAAATGATAGCTTATCTACCCAGGTACGAGCTGTTAATGCGTACTTGAGCTGTCGATGAAAACGTTCTACTAAATCCGTTACTGCAGGGATGATATGCCGTAGTAGAAATGTGTTTAATTCCGAGCAAGTTGACGAATTCAGCGAATAAAGTTGACTGAACTTAGGGCCTCTGTCGGTAGTAATAGCCGCAGGGCATCCAAATATTGAAATCCAATTCTGAAAGATAGCGTTGGCCACCGCTTCTGCTGTTATCGTCGATAGCGGTACGGCCACAGGCCATCGTGTGAAGCGATCTACGATAGTTAGAATATATTCGTATCCATTGGTCCTGTCAAGCGCACCCACAAGGTCGGCGTGAATATGAGTAAAACGACCGTCAGGGGCCGTAAAGGTTGACGATGGTGCTTTTGTATGACGACTTATTTTTGTTGCCTGGCAACGCTGGCACGTGCGGAACCACTGTTTCACGTCGGAAGCCATACCGGGCCAGACGAATCTGTCAGATATGGTCCGCAGCGTAGCCTTCGCTCCAGAGTGAGCTGGTGAATGAAAATGATCGAAAACTGTTTTTCTCATCGACGGAGGCAGGTAAGGTCGAGGGTTGCCTGTTGAGACATCACAATAAACAAGCTTGTCGGTGAAAGGGAGTGGACGTTTTTCCAGTTTCAAAGAGGTATCTGCCTGCACTGAAGGGAGTGTGTCGTCACTCAACTGCTTTTCAACTAGTGTGTCGAATTTGTAAGAATTTCTCCAAGTGAGGCTACTAATGGCTGGATTAACGACCAATCTCATTGGTCGAATTTGATTTGGGTTTTTTCGCGGGCTTTTTAACGGCTCGTGCCCTGTTATCTTCAGTTGCAGCAATTTGATCGAAATGTCCGGACGTATTTATTAATATGTTTGCTGGGCATTTAGCGCCCTAAAACCAAGCCTAATAATTAGGCTACGACTACCAACTCACACAGAACTACCCCACCCTGTTCCCAGGGGCAAGAAAGGACAAATCCTTTTTTGCAAGAATTCTATAAAGGTTGCTGTAAGAAGTTTAAGGTAAGCCTTGTTCTTGTAAGTTTTTCTTACCTCTGCCAGGGTTGAACTATATATGCAAAGAAATTCTCACGTAGTTTTAATTGCAAAAAAAGATCTTTAGTTCTAATTGCAAAAAAGTTTGCAGTTTTAATTGTAAAAAAAAAAAATTGGTAGGTTTTAAGAAAATTTTTTTTGGTTTTGCATAGTTATAAATTAATTGCAAAAAAGATTTATTGTTGCTTAAATTTGATTACTCTATAAGTGAGTTTAATTTTAAATTCTCAATATTGTATTGTATTAAAGTTAATTTAAATAGATATCATATGCTGGTTTCTGTGTCTGCTTTAAATGGTTAACTATTTGTAAAAAAAAAATATTACTAATTTAATTTAAGTTCTCGTCGGAGGGGGTTTGTTAAAGTTAATTCCCTTTGACCATTAATTTGCTGTCGTTCTAAAAAAGGTAGAAACATTCTTCTTGTTTTTTATTATTAATCCTGTTCTCCCCCTTCCTTCTTCTTCCTTAATGGGAAGTTGGCGCCTATTTAACTGCCCAACCAGTTGCTTCAATTTCTCTCGTTCTGTGCGCTTCCCTTAAGCACTTTGCTAGTTGGAAGTTGGTGTCGTCCGCAAGTTTTGGCTTGAACAATTTCGTTTTTTATTGTTTTTTCTGCCTGCGGCTAATTATAATATGACTTTGAAGGATTTGTTCTCCAAGATTGAAGCCAAAAAGTTTCGTATTAGCAGCACTGTGGAGTGGATAAAGGAAAATGGTGCTAGCTTGACTACTGTCGAATCAAACATCTCTGTCATCGACAAATGGTTGACAGAGTTAGATGATTTGATGGATCAGTTAATTTTAAAGTCTCCCCCCGAGGAGAGACTGAAATTGTGTAATGATTTGATACAATTTTCTTCCAACATAAGGGAACAATTGCCCAAATTAAAAGCGGGAAACGAGAGTAGCGAGACTGTTCAATCAGTTCCTATTAGACCCTTAGGGTCTTGAATGCCCCATTTTTTCAGGGTCAAATTCTTCAGATATTTTTGAATTCAGGACCTTCCTCGGACGGTTTGAATTTTGTGCATCTAACTTGGGAAAGGCAGACAGGATGCTTCTATTGAAATCCAAGTTGGGAGGGCAAGCATTTGACCTAGTCTCCAGCTTGGATATAACTCCAGAAAATTATGACCTAGCTTTGGCTAGTTTAAAAGATGAATACTTAAATCCGTCGTTCATTAAAAACCGAATATTTGAGGAAATTATTCCTCCTTCTGAACGGATAACACGTTTTAAGGTATTAAAAGTTTTTCTTGAACGAGTAAAATTCGATTTAACTGAGTTGGATAAGTCCTTCGGGACAGATTTTTTCGTAGATAATTCTACATCTGGGGCCATTATGGCCCACATTTTATTCAATAATTTCCCTAACAGTGTGAGAAGGGAAGTAATGAATAAATCTAATGAGAGATTTCCCTCTCTATCTTCCATTATGTCTTTTACTTTCGACATAATTGATATTTTAGTGGCGTCTCCTTTGGATGAAAAAAAAGCGGGAATACTTCTCATACAATATGGCGGCTCCTCCTTCTTCGGAACACAAGGCCAACATGGCGGCAGGGTCTTACTCCAAGTCCGCTAATGTAAAGAAGGACATGAATACCTTCAAAACTCTCGCTAATAATGGCGAAGCCTTTAAAACTTGTAAATTATGCAAGGCTTCGGATCATTCTGTTAAGGAGTGTACCAAATACCAGGCCTTCGAAGATAAATTTCAGAGGGCCAAGGAATTTAATTTGTGTACCAAGTGCCTAGGTGGACACTTTGATTCACATTGCAAGGGGATTAAGGGATTCTCTTACCCTTGCGCTTTTTGTGGTCTTAAGAATCACTATTCTATTATGTGCCCTAAAAGTCCAAAATCCTGTGTTGGAAGGACTACCTTAACGGAGCAGGGAAACTGCATTTTCCCTGTTCTCAAAATTTCTATGAGCGTAAATAAACACCCCGTTTACTTCTACTGCCTTTTAGATACAGGCAGCCAGAGATCTTTCTTTTCACAGGGTATTTTAACCCAGTTAAATTCCGGGGTAAAATTTAAACCCAGATCGGTTGAGATGCCTGTAAATACTATGATTGGGAGTAGTTCCTTGAACCTTCAGGAATTTAATGTATCCCTTAAATTAGGGTTTCAAAAACCCTTTTTATTTCCAGCTTTATTTGCTGGGGATCTGAATCTGAGGTTCAATGTGTACAGGTTTGACGAAATAACCTCTAACTTAACTAAGGAAGGTTTTCGTCTCTGTCCAGGTTATAGTGAACTAAATGGGTTTGCTATTAATGGCATCATTGGATTAGACTTGATTCAACGGATTAATAATCTCCGTGTGATCCGATGCCTAGGTGGTAGCGCTTGGAAAATCTCCAAGTATGTTATCCCCTTTGGTGAAGGAAGAAAGTTTTTATCACATAATCCTGTTAAGGAAGAGTTGCCTCCCTTTGATAAGGTGGTGAATTCTCTTCCTCCTTGTCATTCTTATTTGATTGACAGCGTTTTGAATCCTGTACATTCGTACGAAGATGCACTTCAGCCTTTCTTCTATGAATCTTCGGTCGAACGTGGGATAGAGAAATTTCTTTCTCTCGATTCCATAGGGGTCGATGACGACAGAAGGTTGTCTTCCCTAGATGAAGAGAAGATAAAGAAATTTGAAGAGTCTATCGTTCTTAAGGACGGTATACTATATTGATCTACCTTGGGACTACGAGAAGCTTTCTCGTGTTGAGTCCAACTATGTGCCTTTTCTGAGAATAATGCAGAGAGTGGCGGAGTCCTTAAACAGGAAGGGACTGTACGATGATTATTTAAAAGTCTTCAATGAGTACGAAGACTGGCATAATTGAACCATTCTCGGTCCTGCTAGGGACTTACGAGAATTATATTTGGGTCCCCCATAGACCTGTCATCAAGGAAGGTCATGGGGTAACTACAAAAATCCGCCCCGTGTTCAACTGTTCGTTGAAGAGACGGGGGGGGGTACCTCAATCAATGACGCCGCTTATTCTGGCGTTAATCTCACTGCTCAATTATTGGATTTATTGTTAACGTTCCGAAAGAATAATTATGTTCTTCTGGGCGATTTGCGTAAAATATTTCTACAAATTAACCTGAAAACTGTTGAAGACAAAAAGGTGAATGACAAATTATGCACTTACAGATAAAATACTATTATCTTCGGGTTTAATGCCAGCCATTTCATCTTGAGTTTTATACTTAAAATTCATGCGAAAAAGTACAAGACTGATTTGGCCTCTCTTACCATTTACAACAACTTTTATGTTGACAATTTGGTCATACCTAGCTGTGACCATGACTCTTTACTTCACGTTTATAACACGGTACGTGGCAGGTTAAAGGAAGCAGGATTCGAGCTTCGGTCCTGCAATTCCAATTGCTTGAACCTGCAAAGTAAAATGTTGGAGGACGATTCAATTACGTCCCCGCTTCCCACCTTTGAAAAGGTGTTAGGTTATCTTTATTCCCCGCTTCAAGATTCAATTAAACTTAATCCCATTGCTATAGACTCCGATGTCAATACTAAGCGTGGGGTTCTTTCCCAGATTTCCTCCGTATATGATCCATTATCTTTACTTTTTCCTGTAACCGTACAGGGGAAGATATTCATTAGTCAATTATGGAAGAATAATTTATCATGGGATCAGCAGATTCCCGAGAATTTGCTAAACTTGTGGCAAATACATGCTAAAGAATTAAATAATTTATGGGAATTCGAGTTCCCCAGATGCGTACTATCGGAGAACTCCCCAGTTGAGTTCATTTGCTTCTGCGATGCGTCTAAGCAGGCCTTTGGATTTACTATGTACGCAAAACAAGGAACCCAATGTTCCTTATTATACGCCAAAGCCAAAGTAGCTCCCATCAAGGGGAAATCACTCCCTACCCTGGAACTTATGGCCATATATCTGGCCCTTAAAGTTGCCCCTCAGGTTTTAGCGGCCTTAAAGCCTATAAATATCCTTGCCCTTTACCTTGTGTCAGACGCTCAAGTAGCCCTATCGTGGGTTTTAAACGGCAAAGGGTCCAAAAAAATATATTTGTAGAAAATCGAATATCTGATATTAAAAAGTCTTTGGAGGTGATTACCCTAAAATTTGGCATATCACCTAAAATTAAATATGTTCCTTCGACGAAAAATCCGGCAGATCTGCTAACCAGAGGCCTCACCACCTCTAAGTTCGCACAACTGTTCAAATTCTGGGTATACGGCCCTGAGTGGCTTAATCAAGATAGCATCTGCTGGCCGGTATCACTCTACCCTGTCTTAACGACAACAACAGAAAAATTGTATCCTGCATGATGTCTGTAGATACGTGCCCGGTTGAAGGCAGTTTACCTTTGGAAATCTCGAAATTTTCCACATTATCTAAGGCGATCAATGTCTTAGAGAAGGTGCTAAGTTTTGTCGACAAATTACGTCACCGAAGCACTAATACCTTTAATTGAGCCAAGATGTTGCTTTTTACCAACATGCAAAGTGAAGTTTTTTCCTTTGAGTTGGATTATTTGAAACAACCTTCAAATAAGGTTATACCTCCTAGGGTATCAGCTCTAGGCCTATTCTTAGATAAAGATGGTCTGATGCGAACCAGGGGTTGCATTCAGATCTCTGATATTCTTCCTTTTGAAGTAAAATGTCCTATTCTGTTAGGAAAAAATCATCACCTGACTGAATTGGCTATTAATGAGGCTCACTTAAATTGTTGCCATATGGGAACCAATTCAACGCTCAGTAAGTTGAGGTTATCAGGATGTTGGATTCCCCAGGGGAGACAAGCGGTAAAAAGGATTCTCCGTAATTGTATTACTTGCAAGAAGATCAATTCGTTGCCTTGTAAAGCTCCCTCCGGGTCCCAATTGCCCTCTCATCGGGTAAATTTTGTCCGCCCCTTTAAACAAGTGGGTGTGGATTTTACAGGTCACTTTTTTGTGAAACGCAATGATGAAGATGTGAAAATGTATGTTTTACTATTCACATGTATGAGTTTGCGTGCTATACATCTGGAACTGTTACCAGACATGAGCACACGTTCCTTCATACTAGCCTTTATCAGGTTCACCAACTTATTTGGTGTTCCTTCTCATGTATACTCTGATAACGCTAAGTCCTTTTTAGCGTCTGGCATTATATTATCAGATGTATTCGTCTCTGACGAATTTAAAGAATATTTTAAGTCAACTTCTATCAATCCCCGAACCATTCCCCTCTATTCTGCTTGGCAGGGGGGGGGGGCTTGGGAGAGGCTAATTAAAACTGTTAAACAGTGCCTAAGAAAATTAATGGGCAGGAGGAAGATCGACCACTTCGAATTCCTGACTACCCTCTCAGACGTACAGAAGGCCATAAATGATAGGCCACTCACGTATATATCTTCTTCGGATTGAGGTCTTGACTTTTTGACCCCTAACCACTTTCTGCAAACGGGCTATCACCCCCGCTTGCTAATTAATAATTACGAATCGGAGGAGTTGTGCCCCGATCCGCCCCATAGAATTAAACTAATACGTTCCCTTGAATTGAGGGACAAATTCATTGATAAATTCAAACATATTTGGTACAACGACTATCTTTTGTCGTTAAGAGAAGTTGATGCCAATATAGGGGCCACTGTCCCCCGAAGATGTCTGTTGGTGAGATTGTACTTATTAAATCTCCAATCAAATCTCGCCCCTTCTGGAGTCTAGGTAAAATACTTAGATTGATTGTCGGTAATGATAATCAAGTCCGCTCAGCTGTAGTATTAAAAGACGGGTGCGAACAGATTCACTCATTAAAGCATTTATTTCCCTTAGAACTTAAGGGTAATCCTGAAACTGCAGAATTTATGGAAGAGGGTGGCCGCTTCTTCTGCCCTACTTGTTCCGTTGCTAATGACGGATTAGCTCCCATGGTGTGCTGTGACTCATGTGATAACTGGTATCACTTTAGCTGTGTTGGAATTAATCAGCAGGACACTGTGGGGGAGTGGTTTTGTCCGAACTGTACGGACAAAATTTCACAATAACCTTATATATCCCACACTTGTGGTTACTAGACTTAAGTAAAGTTACCCCCCTTTTATAGATATACTGATCTAAATGTCTAGATTATTGTTGCAATTTAATTAACAGCAGACAAGGACAGCATATTCAAAATTAATTATATAATTAACTGAATAGTCAACAGTTAAGTCCCTAGGGACAACCTTGTTACCTGTCACCTATCAACAGTCTTTAATTACCTTATCATTATAAAAAAAAAGTAATGATTAACCATAACTTTTTCCTTTCTTCCTTGGCAGTGTGTAAGAAATTCTGCAAGTAAGGCTACTAATGGCTGGATTAACGACCAATCTCATTGGTCGAATTTGATTTGGGTTTTTTCGCGGGCTTTTTAACGGCTCGTGCCCTGTTATCTTCAGTTGCAGCAATTTGATCGAAATGTCCGGACGTATTTATTAATATGTTTGCTGGGCATTTAGCGCCCTAAAACCAAGCCTAATAATTAGGCTACGACTACCAACTCACACAGAACTACCCCACCCTGTTCCCAGGGGCAAGAAAGGACAAATCCTTTTTTGCAAGAATTCTATAAAGGTTGCTGTAATTTTAAGGTAAGCCTTGTTCTTGTAAGTTTTTCTTGCCTCTGCCAGGGTTGAACTATGTGTGAAGAAATTCTCACAAATTCGAGTGAGGATGATTGTATCACATCAAGCGTAGGTCTCGATAATGCATCTGCAACGGTATTATTCTGACCTTTTACGAATCGAATGTCCGATGTAAATTGACTGATGTAATCCAGACTGCGAATATCTCTAGGGTTTAGTTTATCGGACTTCGCGTGCAGTGCATAAGTTAACGGCTTATGATCGGTGAAAATAATAAAGTCTCTACCCTCAAGGATGTGTCGATAATGCCGTATCGCCAAATAAACGGCAAGTAATTCTCTGGAAAATGTGCTATATTTCTTCTGCGCAGAATTTAGTTTGAGTGAGAAAAACGACAAAGGTGTTTCGATGCCATTAGTAATTTGGTGTAACACAGCGCCAACTGTGTCGGCTGATGTATCTGTTGTTAATGTGGGTTTAGCTTTCTCCGATGAGTTAATGTAAGTTAGTTTGGCACAGTTCTGTAGTGCATCTTTTGCATTTTGAAATGATCGTAGCTCATCTTGTGATAGTGATATCTGCGAATTTTTTCTTTTATGCAGAGACAAAATATTCGTCAGTGATAATAAAATTGACGCACAATTCGGGATGAACTGTCGATAGTAGTTAATCATTCCCCCAAATCTTCTTAATTGCTTCAGTGTGGAAGGTGGAGGATAATTAGCTATCGCAGTAATTTTCTGATCCAAGGGAGTCAATCCATGTTGGTCTAAAATGTGCCCGAGGAAAGTTAAACTCGGTACTGCCAAAACGCATTTATCAATATTTAGTTTTAAACCGTAGTATTGTAATCTTTTGAGAACTGCATGTAGATGTTCACGGTGTTCTTCATGGGACTTGATTGCTATGGTTACTTCGTCTATATAAGCATATGTGTAGGGCATTCCGCGTAGAACTTCGTCTGTTAGCCTCTGGAAAGACTGCGCAACGTTACACAATCTGAAGGGCATTCTCGTAAATTCGAAGAGTCCGAAAGGCTTTGTAATAACAGTTTTCGTGATGTCGGCTTCCTCAATGGAGATCTGGTAATATGCCTTTTTAAGATCGAGCTTGGTGAATACTTTAGCACCTTCCAGCGAAAAGGCGAAATCTTTGATATGCGGGATTGGGTATTTGTCCGGGACGGTCTGCGCGTTTAGTAACCTGTAGTTGCCACACGGACGCCAACTAGCTGAGTCAGCTTTAACAACCATATGTAGAGGGCTGGCATAAGGACTGGCTGAAGGACGAATTACACCAAGTTTGGGCATGTTGTCAAATTCGTCGCGAGCTATTTTTAGTTTATTCGGATGGAGTCTGCGAGGTTGAGAATGAACTGGAGGTCCTGTGGTCGTAATACTATGAGTGGCGTGGTGTTTCACAGGTTCATTATGGGTTGACGGTGACAGTAGCGATTGGTACTGACGTATTATCTCATTGTAGCCATTGGCTGTAGATATAACAGTCGTCAGACCGATTGTCGAATACTTAGAAATGAAACCGCAACGTTGTAGATTAGTAATAGTGTCAGTTAAAGTTTGTGACGCCAACTCAACAGGTAATTTGTAATGGGTTAGGAAATCCGCTCCTAAGATCGGCATTGCAACATCTGCGATAGTAAAAGTCCACGTAAATTCTCGTCTCAGGCCGATGTCTAGCGTTAGGGTTCGCTCGCCGTACGTGATGATCGGAGTGCCATTAGCGGCCTGTAATTTGAAAGAGTCTGTTTGCTGCAATTTTTGAAAGGCAGGACACTTATTTGGGCACCGGTGTCAATTAAAAATTTTAAACCGCTCGCTCTATCGTGGATATAAAAGAGATGATTAGCTTTTAAATATCTGGCATCCAACGTCTCGTCTGGGTGCCAGCGAGTCTGTTTCCCGCTTGTTTGTTTGGAAGTGACTTTTCATACGAACATGGTGGTCGGCATTTCTTCGCGCGCGCGCCAAAATTTTCGTGGTACCCGCAATTGGCATGTTGGTGATGATCTCGGCGTTGTCGGTATTTCTGGCGAGGCGTCGATCTTGAACCACGGTTTCTGTGTCGCGTAAAATTATTACGTCGACTTTCATGTGGTTTTTGTAATTCTTGCAGTTGTAGAGATATTATTTTTAGTTCTGAGGACAATTTTTGAATTTGTTGTTTGACATCCGACACATGGCCATCCACAGTCTCTGTTGAGGAAATTTGTCGTACCGGGGCAGTATCGGCTATTTTGTCTGCTATCATTGCCAATTTTTGTATGTCAATATCGTCTGTTAATGCAGCCAAGATTCGTACCATTTCTGATGGTAATTTGTCCAGCCACATTTGCCGGAACACTGTGGCTGATATGTTGTTGTCGCCCAAAAGTTGCTGCATGTGTCGTAGTAATTGGGACGGTTTCGAATCTCCGATTGTTACATTTGTTAAGAGATCTCTTATTTTTCTTTCTTCTGAAAATCCGGTCCGATGCAGGATTGCTTGTTTGAGGGTCTCGTACGGCTTGTCTATTGGTAGAGAGGTTAATATGTCGGCTACTTCAGCCGCTACCTCCGCGGGTAACTTCACTACCACGGACGCAAATTTTGACTGCTGCGAAGTTACGTGTCTGGCCTGAAATATTGCGTCCAACTGTAGGAACCATGTCTGAATGTTTGGGTTGAAGGCAGGCATTTCAAGCCTAATTGATGTTTCTGTGAGAGGAACTGGATCAGCCATTTATAAAGTCGTGGTTTTATTTCTGGATCTTCGATCTGTCGGTTCAAAGACAACACGTGTCGATTTAATTTCTTCTCGGGCGTTGGGGTCGTCACTCTTGTTGAATCTTTCTCACGTCGAGGTTATCAATGTCGTTGTTTTGCACGTCGGTGGTTGCTAATTTATTGGAGCTGTTTGCTTGAACGACGGGGTCGCCAATTTTTCTTTTCGTATGTCGGGGTTACCAATTTTGTGATGGCTTGTATTCCTTGAACGTCGGTGTCACCAATTTTGTTGGGGATGTGCAGAATTAATTAATTGTAATTGAGGGAATCAGAAGGAATTTGTGTAGGTTGCGTGACTTTTTGCATCTACAAACAAATAAATAAACGAATTTTAAATACAATAAAAAACAAGACATATTCAATATAGAAACCAATAAAATATTTATATAAAATTAAAAGTAATATATACAGGATATTTTTGGTATATGTTACTATGGCAAAATGTGTGTGATATTTGAGGTTCCGGTATGTCTCTTTTTGTATTTGTATGTTCCGTTACAGTCTTTCTGGAATTGTGATAATTAATATTAAAAATGTCGATGTTAAGCGTTTTTTAGGAATGAGTTCTTATAGAGTGGTCTACCATTGAGTGTAATATTTCTGAATCGTTCGAATGTTGATTTTTACTTAATAATGTAGTGAATATAATTCACTTTGGATAAGCAAAGTCGTTTTAGGTTTGCGATCTGATATCCACAGAGTTGGTCGAGTTTAAATTGCAAGTGAGTCAGCGTTGATGTACTTTTGCGCGGTAAAGTCGTGATATCGAGTGACGTGGAGTATGTTGGCAATTTCTCTGTGGATGTTCGTCTCTGTATATTTATTGTACCGAAAAATACAATTGTGCCACAAGTCCTGAAAAGGGGAGGGGTTGAGGCTGGTCTTCACTAACTATCCTATACCTAGCTAATCCGATTCACGGCCCATTCACTCGTTACAATTTGCCCATTCACCACAAGAACTCATCCATCACCAATCAATCCTCCTTATACCGTAATACCACATCCTCACAAGGGGGGACCTACAAAACGCGCCCCATGCCATAAAAATTTAATGATAATAAATATTACATAAAAATCTCATGATGAAGGATGAGAGGGGAGGGAGATGAACCCAATAATAAACTAAAATATTAACATAAGTCAAATTAAACATAACCGATGTTAGTAAAGCCCGTCCAACGCTCAAAAAACAAAGAGGCCGCTGTATTCTGCCCATGGGACAAAATCAAGAAGCTTGGTGTTTTCTTTTATATGTTTTGAAAGTCCAAAATCGGCTCAAAGAAGTTTTGGCGTAATTTTGTTTTGCACGTGACTTTCAGATTATTGTGTCGTTAACCAATGAGATTTGGTGATTCGCCTAGTACGGTTTTTTATTGGTCGAAGTTTTCCGTACGTAGGCGTAAGGTATAGACTGTTCTGTTACTAGGGGTGATAGGTAGAAAAAGGACGAGTCTACAAGTCTATCATTCGCCCATGCTGTCACATATGGTGTGGTGCTTCTGCTATATATTTCGAAATTCTTGATAAAATCCCAAGAAGAATCTGCAATGTTATTGCTTCAAACTTGGCACCTCAACTTCAGTCATTTTTCCCACTGCCATAGAGTATCTTCCCTATGACTTTTCTATAAATACTTTCATCGTAAATGTTCTGATGAACTGTCCGCTACGGCACATAGTCTTTATGATTTTAAGCGCATTACTAGATTGGCGGCATGATCTTATCATTTTACAGTTGAATATGTCGTGGATTCGTTTGGCAGTTGAATTCTCACTAATGAGATGAAAAATATCTTGGCTTAAATAATAATAATATTCTTCAAACGACCTGATTGGTTGGCATCGACAAGTCAGCGAGCGAGCTTTAGGGAGACTTACGAAAGCTTCTGTGATCCGCTTCTCCCAAAAATGCACATAATTGACTACTTAAAAATAGAGCGATTACACAATTGTCGCATTACTGCGATTTGTAAATCGCCTGTAGTAACTTGGTGGTGAATTATTAAACAATGAATGCTTGACGTTGTATGTGATTTGTATTTTTTATGTATATATGTTCGTGCGTAATAGATCCGCACACAGCTTTTTTAGATCCACTACAATCCTATTCTCAGCAAAAAGGGACGAATTTTTGCGAGGACCCTTGTTTAGTTGGTTATGTTTTTTCCTTGTATAATTGAAATAGATTTACTATTTTTTTCTTCGTTATTGTTTCGGGCAGTAGTGGAAATATTATTGCATCATGTTTTATTTACTTTCAGAAAATAAAATTTCCGAAAAATATGAAATATGTTTGAAACCGGAAGGCTGCGCGGAACCTTTGTATAGCGTGTTTATTTTTGTAATGTGATCATTTGATTTGAAACAGTTAACTTCCGCAGCCTGAATTAGCGAATACTTGTTAGTATGCATTAGGTTGGTTATGTTAAATATTTAGAGGTGATATATTTTTAAACTCTCAAATTACTCACTCTCTGAGACTGAACAGTTCGCAACTGCCTATATATTAGAATTTTGTATTTCCCTTCATACTATTAATAGAAAGAAATTATTTACTGAATTTCAACCTAGGTTTTCTCATCTCTCTCGGCATAAACACAATCAAACAAAAGATTGAGTTTGCTAAATGCCCGCTTAACTGATCTAGCACGTGTCTATTGTGATACCAATTTATTTGACAGGCTTTAACATCCCCATGGAATATTTTCAAGCCATAAATTTTGCGTAATAATAAACTGAACCTTATGACTAAAAACCTGATAAGAGATGCGGTGGTGTCGTTATCGATCGGATAGACTATAAACATTAAAATGGTCGATGTTTTTAGTGATTCAAAAGCGATTACTGGAGCTAGTAAACATTTGACTTTTACCTAAAAATATTTACGATAAGGTTAGGTCTCTTGATTCACAATGTCTGTGAATATATGACCTTCCCAAAACACATAAATATAATTTTTTCCAAAGGTAACTCTTTTATTAATGATGATAGAGAAGCAATTTTCATAAACAAGTTGTATTGTGTTCTTAATCGTTGGTCACCATAGGAAACCCATGATTAATATACCCTTGAGACAGTCTACCTCAAATGACGTGTTCGATCAGACAGAATAATTAACTAATTAAATGGTTCCTTTTATCATAACCCTTAAAACTAGGGTAGTTAATCCTAAAATAAATAAAAAACGAACCCTCAACTGAAAAAATTAATAGAAGATTCACTTCCGTCAAAAGATCCGCTCGGCACTATAAAAATTTATTCTAAATCAAAGTTTTTGTGACAAACAGAAAAAAAGTTAGTAGAAACAGAAAGTCATAATAGGCGCAAAATTACAAAACAAGACAACCACTGCGTAAAATGTTAAAAGGAAAAAAATATTTATTTACACAATTACGGAAAATGTACAAATATAAAGTTTGCATAAAAATTTCCTTTTTTTTCTGCCTTAATGCAGTATAACAATTTCTGATAAAAAGGATTACTAGCAAAAAATGGAAAAATACAATTTGTAAAAAGACAAAGATTTTGAAAATTACAAAGAGAAAACAATACAAGAAGGCAGTAAAAAACAAAGGTGCGGTAGCCTTTGAGAAAAAACGAAAAGACCTACTTTCACTTGCCCGACTTGCGTCTCTGGAACACGGTAATTTTTTGAAAAAGTCCCTTTTAGTTTTAACTTTGTAGCGACTGCTATGTTTTTCCACGCCCACATTTTATTCGTCTGCGATTGGCTAATAAATCAATACTGCCTTTCTATAGGACAATTTAGCCATCGCAGTCGCTGCTTTGAATTTTTCGGTCTTGAACTTGCTTACTTGTTTCGTTAGCACAAATTTAGCGATTGGTCAAATTTTAACCAATCACATATTTTAGTGCAAAATCAACTTTTCCCGCGGTTTCGCTGAGAGCCTATCCGTAGCTTTAAAAGACGACTTTTTCACAAGCCGCCAGTAGAGTCCAGCAAATTTCGCCTATCAACACAAACCTATGACTTTACTCACAACATTTCAAACGCACACACAGACACAGAATTTTGTAATACATATCTGTCTGTGACTCAGTCAAGTTCAATCAACCAGGACTCTGTTTATTTCTCTAACACAACACACTTTCTGATCAATTGTACTCTTGTGTTATCTATTCTAACAGCAGACTTGTTCTAACGATTCCTGAACATTTCTCTCTCAAGAGAACTTTCTTTCGAACAATCAATGACAAATCAAAATACAGTAAAAGGGGAGCAACTTCTTTTCGCTTAATCTATACATTGAATACAAATTATTGTATTTTTGTTCTTGCATGTTATTTCAATATATAATTGTTGATTCACATTTGGAGTTTCGTTGTTTTCTTGAATCATTAATAATACAAAAGATATAAGCGCCAATGAACACGCGCCCATAACAACTTCACACAGCTCGTGATTGGGAAGATTTCTTAGAATTCTTTTCGTTCTTGGCTGCCCAATCATAGGATAATTTTCACTTGAACTTTTGGTCTCTCTGCAGCTAGCTGCGAACAGCGGTGCCTTCTTTAATATTCTCTTCTTGATGTCAAATGCCTTTTTTGACGTTAAATTACCTTGTCCCCTTGCTGCCAAAATTCTTTTCCTCGTATCTACTGATCTGAGTTTTTAGCTTCTTCACAATTTTACTATTGCAAGATCTCAAATCATAGTTTTCTTCACTGATTCTATCTATTGATTCTTGGTTAAGATAGATTTTCAGGAGAATTACTAGTTTTCTCCAAGTCTAAATGAAAATTCTTTAACATTTCAGTGTATTCAACTTTCTGAAATTTATTGATATGATGACACAATTCAATATAAATAAGCAGGCAATAAGGCCACAAATTAAGTAGTACAAAGGTAACAAATCAAACAAAATCTATTCTTATCTTCTTCGTCCTTAAGTGCTATCATTAGAAAAAACTTTCCTAATGTCCGAGAGAAATACATATTTGTTCATATGGAATAACAATTCCAACATGTTTTCTATTAGGTAGATAACAACACAGGCGATGTAACAGTCTACAATGAACGAAAACCTTCAGTAGAATGGATCATCGATTTCTGATGGCTGCACTGGACGCCGCCGGTTTCGATGAAGATTTCTACTCTTGAATCAGTCTCCTATACAGGTACCCACTTCCGTAGTCCAGATGAATGGCAAGAGATCCAAGCGTTTCGATCTCACAAGGTTGTAATAAGAGCGCTTGAAAGAAACATTTATTCTCCCTTTTGCGTTTCTTCTGTTATGGGCATTGTTATATCCATGATAGGCCAACACCGTAGCGCACGGACAGGACGGAACGGAATGGCTGAAAGAAAAAAAGAATGACAAACATGGTTTGTTCTCAGAGAGATTTTTATATTGCTAAGAAATACACAAACCATATACGTATATATTTACATAGCAAAATATAAAGAGGGACAAAAAGGAAAGGTCTTACATATAATTTGGAGATACTTCTATCCTGGAGAAACAATTTTTAGGACTCCAGATTTAAACTGGCCGGATTCATCTATGTTCTAAAGGGAAACAGCACCGTGTGCTTATAAGCTGCTGGGGAGGCAGATATAGCCTCAGCCTCTGCCCTTTGATCAAGGCTAAAATGAAGCAAACTTACCGTTTCGTTGCTGTTCACGAACTGAAAAATAACTGCCGCTTTGGTCACTGTATGAAGTGACGCCACGAAGCAGCCGTCATGTGACCTACGTGACTTATCTTCACCAAAGAGAGATAAGCTCCTTCTGTATCCTTACAAGACTCCCTCTAAACAGGTTCTCAAGCCTGCCATGAGGAGTCACTTTTATTTTGCTTTTTGTTGATATAATAGAAATGTGAGAACATACTTTATACAAACTATAATATAGAAAAGAATATGTATGCAATATCTATTAAAAAATACTAGGCGATTGAAAACAATGTCCATTCAATAGTACAAAAAGAAAAATCTTTTTCTTGTGTTAGAATAATGAAAAAGTTCATATGAAAAATTATGTAAAAAAGAGAAAACAAATTAAGATATAAAAATGCCTGGGCAAACGAATGATGCCTGGATTTGATCGCAGTTTGAATTTGTAAATCTGTTACTACTGAAGATGGTGTAGTGATTGGTGTGTCTCCATTTAGTCATGTAGTATTCAGAATGGCTGGCTTCAGCTTGTCCAAACAAATTTTGTTTTGCGCTGCTAACGCGTGTATTAAAAATTTAATGTCTCTTCAAGATCGTGTATGGTTCTTTGTATGTGACTGCAATGCATTTGACTTGGCTAAGTCGCACACTATTTCAAAGTCAGTGTTCAGGACATGGATATTTGAAAATTTCAAGGTGCTACGTTGTCCTGAAAAAACTTTTGGAGCTGTTAGTCAAACTTTTTGTTTGTCCAGAAATGACTGGTAGACCGTGCATGTGTCTTTAGCAGAAAAGCATCAATGCCACGGGACTTGATATCTGCAGGATTTTTTTTGAAAGAAAAATTGGTTTCCACTGAATATAGATTTAAAAATCAACTGCCAAACACAAATGCTTGCTGGGAACAATATGATAAAATTCAGCTGCATGGACAATATCAATTTAATTTTGTGAAATTATGTTATAGTAAAATTCTACACACACACACACACACAAACACACGATAATCTAATTAAATATTCTGCAATGCAAGAAGATATCTCTGGAGAAATAGTATGAATGAAAAATAAAATACATGAGCAAGGCCAGGTGAATACATGTGAAAAAAATATTCGGTTTAAATATCAGCCAAATTTACATCCGTTGCTGCTATATAGTTAAGTAAATAAAAGTAATGACCTCAATTGGGTAAAAGAGGTGGCGCTTGCAACCACGTATTATACATCATGTTGGAAGGAGTAGATGAACTAAGGGGTAGGAGGAATTGTCTCCTCTGAAGCGCGCCAAACCCTAACTCCGCTTGCAGGTGGGGAAGAGAGCGGCCATGTTGAAAAATATCTACATTCAACGCGATAAAAATATATGAGACAGTTTTCTGTCATAAAATGTATAATTATTTACCCGCTGCCTCACGCACAAGGCCAAGTTTAAAGTGGGGCAACCAAACCCGTATGCTCGAGCAAAAATTCCCTATAGACCACGTAAAAACGGAGTCAGTTTCCCGACAGGTGACTCAGCTCTTCGGCAGAGCCTCGTCTATGGGATACCCTCTGACATAAGCCAAATGTATATACAACAGCGTAATTACGGTTAATATCCGGCGTTCAAGTAACTACAAAAACGTGTATAGCTGAAATTTGTCACTACTACGCCGAAGAGCAGCATATAAAAAAGTCCGATACACTTGACCTATTTAATAACAGAAAGTGGAAATACTGGAAATATGACAAAAAGATATGCTATCAAAATTAGCACAGAACAACACATAAAACCGTTAGTCGAATAGGAAAGGTTGTATTTAACTTTGCTATAATCCAACTCAAAAAATTTAAAGGCAAAAGCCTCAGAGGTTGACAGTAAAGTAAAAGCAAAAGGTTGACAATTGAAATTGTTTTTATATTCAACCTCTGAAGGAACACATGGACGGAGAAAATATTTACATGTAAAATACACTAGCTTGATAGACTGAGATGTATTTAGGGCAAACGTTTTGAAGTCCCTAGTTAAAACGTCAAGAAATAGTAATTATTTCACACATTAGACAAATAAGTGTGTGGTTGGGAAAATCGAGAAAATTATTACTGACTGATTTTCCCAATCACACACTGCGACTCCTCTTGGCAATTTACAGTACAATCACAGATAAATTCCAGTTCACCAGCAATCTACGCTCTTCCATAAAAAGGAAACAAACGCAGTAACTGTTTCGATCTGTTTAGGAACATGGCGACACGTTCGGCTTGAAGTGGTAAGTAATGATTTGTTTTCCTCACTGAGATATATATATGCGCACACCATGCAAATCATCCAACCGAAAAAACCCTCCTTTTATGTCCACTGCGCATACACATATACCCATATACGTATATATATATATATATATATATATATATATATATATATATATATATATATATATATATCACATACGTATATACACGCATATACATACACACTAACACACACATCCACAAAACCGTAACCCTAGTAGGGGGACAAACAGGTGCTAGATCTGACCCTAATTCTGTCCCAAAACTCCATTGTTAGGTGTAGTTTTAGGTTATACCCAAGACATACCTTCCAGTTCCCTCGAGAAAATAAAAATAATAATAATATCAATAGCAACTTCACTTCATTTCCTTACTGGCTGCTAATAACTTGATCTTTTAACCCTTTGAGTCCTGACCACGCTTTAACGGTGATAGAGAAAACTGATGTAATGTCCAGCCACCGGTTGAACAGTGGTAGAGAAAAATGACAATGCCCAACCACTAGTTGAACGGTCGGTAAACACTTGTAACTAATTTTATACCTACCGCGAAACATTACATACCAGTTATTTGTGAATTCTGACTCAGGAGCTCAGGCAGGAGGGTAAAATTGTTCCGGAACGCAGGGCTCAAAGGGATAAGCCATACACATTTAGAGGCTTCTTCTGCTGCCATTGTTATTAAACTAATGGCCTTGTTCTTTTCCATACCTGTTACACCTAATTTTGGCATTTTCTTAACGGAACTTTTCTATCGATTTTGCCGGTTTAAACTTCATTCTTGCCCAAGTCATTATCTTTTCTAAACTCTGTAATATCCACCGACATCCAGTGACAGTAGATGTAGTAACTGTCAGAGCGTCCATATACGCACGGATTTAAGGTTCTCTCATCAATGGACCTCGACACTCAACTTCTGCTGTTCTTACCAACATGCTAATAGTTAAGATGAATAATATCACTGAGATTGTACATCCCGTAATAATCCCATTTTCTAGGTGATGCCAATCGGAAGATATCAAATCGGAGGTTGTTTTTATGCTGAAATCATTGTAATAATCTTTTATGAGATTCTTTACACAAATTGGGACATGGTATCATCTAAGTGCTTCCTTGACTAATTTGTGTGGAATGGATCCATATGCATTAGCTAGGTCCAGCCACAGTAAGACAAGATCGCCTTTCCCTTCTTTTGCTTCTCTTAGGAGCTGCATTATCGCGCCAATATGCTCCAGACAACTTGGATGCCAGCCAAAACCGACTTCTGAACTGAAGCATCTATATAACTGTTGGCAACAAGATAATGCTGAAGTTGTTGGCACAGAATTCTGAAGAAGATTTTGTTCTCAGTGTTCAACAAAGAAATCGTTCTAAACTTAAATTCATTTCGAGTTTTCTTTTTTTCGGAATCATTGAGTGTCTCTTGTAGGAAATTATTTACACTCAAGATTACCATTTCTCTTGTCTGCGAGACAAAGAGAGATAAGCGCTTTCTGTATCCTTACAAGGTCTATTAGGCAAGGCAAGGCTAGTCTACGTCACCTCTGTTCTATAGCCTTGTGGTGAAACACTTTCTACTTCTAACGTCTTCGCCTAATGCTCTGAACTTTTATTTACTATTATTTACATTTTTCCTGAAAAGGAATAAATATTTTTGTCTATCGTCCTGTTTACACTAAACCCGGTATTTTGATCAGGTGTAGAGATTTATCCCTTGATTCCTATTTAGGATTGGGTTTCCGTTTCCTTCTAAAGTATGTGGGGTCAGTCTACCAGGATTTTAGGTGTAAAAATAAAATCCAAGTGTCGTATCCACAAACACAACACAAAATGATAAAACAATGTGAAGAAATGATTTTCACGGAAAGGGAAGAAGGCCGAGCTAAATATGACAGTAACATTTATACAGTCAGATACATGTATTTATACAGTCAGATACATGTATTTACATATTAAAAATCAATGTTCTTTGCCATGAAGAGACCAACAGTTCGATTGTTCGAAATGATTTGTCGCAAGTGAATCTGCAAAGTTTCGAATTGTTTTTATTACAAGTGAAGAAATTAAGTGGTATGGTACACAATTATGTGTGTGTGTGTGTGTGTGTGTGTGTGTGAAGCGCGCGCTAATGAAACATGAGTGACTGCTGACTGATTGCGTACGATAACAGTAATTTTAAAATACAGTGAGCAAAGAGAGGAAGACAAGATTTACTTTCGTCATGACGTTGTATGTAGAAAAATCATTGCTGACATACGTGTTAGTCATGGTACGCGTGTCTATGTTGCTAATCGTAGCCTAGTCAGGTTCACTCATTGTATTTCGCCGAATGTCCTTCACCGTAGCAAATTTGGTCGCTAACTGTTGCCGAGGAGACGTTTTTATCGCTATGGGTCGGCTCCGAATCACTGAGTTTTGCGCGGGTGTGTATTGAGTAACCCGAGCTCTGACCCATTTCCACGTCATTTGGAGTTCAATCTCGCGGACGTAGTAAAGAGCACATCACGTGACTTGTCATATCCAATCAGGTTCTAGAAACCATTTATTTAATTTGGCGTGTGGAGTTATCCCCACTTACCTTCCCACAAAACCGTCGCTAGGGGACGCTCCTTAAGCCTATGAATAGAAAGTGGCATCCTCTGTTATGCTCTTTTTCTGTTTTTCACTAAGAAGTGAATATGTAGGTTGAACATGGAGAAAAGCGTCTCCCATACTGGAGCATGTACGCATGCCGGTACATAAATTTCACTTCATTTTCATTTACTTTTCTCTAACACTTTCTCCTGCACCAAACTACACACACAAAAACACATTCTTTAATCTTTAAATGTTTTCTGCTTTCATATTTATTGTTTTGCCACACGCAACAATCTTCTGATTCCTATGTGTGCCTCTGTTTTGTTAATACATTGTCGTTTGCTTGTATATAGTTTTGTTGTTACATTATGCATTTATTACTCGCAACCACATTCGTGTTCGCAATTATTGTTGTGGGAAAATACATACCAGGAGACAAACGCAACCAGTATTCTTGCAACAGGAGCCGTGTACAGAATTGTAAAAAAATGTTTTTGTATCTACTGAATTTAGTAAGATTTATTTGAAAGCGTCTCTTGTTCGTGCTTCATTTTTTAGCCATAAAATATAGTTTATATCCTATAAGTCTACTTCAACTCTATACTTCTTACGCCTTCGCCTAAAACACTGAACTTTTATTAACTATTTATTTACATTTTTTCATCAAGTTGATATGTTTGCCTATTGTCTGGTTCACATTCCTCTCCGGTTTTTTTGATCAGGAGTAAAGGTTTCTCTCTTGTTTCCTGATTAGGATTGGGTTTTATGGTTCCCTCTCTGAAATCTTTTCCTTCTCTTTCACTTCCGGTGACCCCCTTGCGTTTTGGTGGCATTATCACTTTGCTTGGGGTGGTGCCTCTTACTCTGTAACCCTCTACCTCGAGTGGCTCTTGTAGAGGGTGTGTGGGGTCTGTAGGTTTGTAATGTTAGTAAAGTAGGAGTTTACTTTCTTAAATGTGGTTATATTCGGATAACGTCCTTAATCCAAATATATACCAATATATGGCCTTTTAAAAATGCATGCAATGATAATTAATACAAATATATATATTGCATGTACTGATAGAAATTTTATATCTCCGTAGAATACTAATTCTACATCTTTACGAATTACTAAAAATAACTTGTTCAATTTCTGTGCAAAAAGTGGATCACAGCGATGTTTTGAATAGATACAACTCCGCACATTTTTTTGAATATTCGAGTTCTAATTGGTCAACAAACATACAAGTGGGCGTTACTATCTACCCACGCACAAGTTTTTTTTTCATCGCGCGATCAAGTTAAAATTTTTAGCGACAATTTCTCTGGAGCCTGCCCAAGTAAATAAATACAGAACACTAACTCACTTTGCCAGTGAGCATTGTGACTTCAAACTATTTGCTACACAAACCTATGTCACTTCATCTGAAGTTTTCAAAACTTTTTGCGAACATATAACAAACTACCAGAAATTTCACTCACTCACTAATCCATTCACCCAGCAGCTCTTAATCAGTCCTGCTAGTGAATAAACATTGCAATTTCATTCAAACAAAGAGAGGAACTTTTCAACAACAAAGTCATCTTCCGAACTTTCACGAACATTCACACTTCAAGTTTCATCAGGTGCAGTCAAAGGAAGACAACTTTATTCGAACTAAATTTACACAAATTTAAAGTGAATTTATTATTTGACACAAACTGTTTAATTTTCTTATCAACAGTTTATTACTACATCCTACTTTGTGAAACTTTTATCCCAAGTTTTGCAACACTTAACCTCTCAGTTAAACTCACAAGCAGCATTCATACACACACATATAGAGAGAGTTTAGCATTAATCAAACTAACAAACAATACGAGATTTCAATTAAAGAATCTACGCTTATTACAATATATATCATTGTAATCTTCATACAATATAAATGAAAATTGATTGTTATTCAATATAAATGCCCTTGTCTTTTCTCAGTATTGTTCTTTACTTTTTATTGCTGTTTATTTTCATTGAAGTAAATGTGTTGAGGATACATGTCTTTGAACACGCAGCCCGAATTTATGCTTTCAACTATAAAACCCGGCATAACAAGATTCAAGGATTTCATAAGTTCCTATCAGAAAGATCTCGTATTGATAGTCTCTAAGCCCCTTAGAAGAGGGAGAAGGGGTGAGTTATTGTAAAATGTATATAGTATATGCATGTTTGTATTTCTTGATAATAGTAAGTAATCCTTTCGACTCTCTCTATGGGATTTTTAAGTGCCCGAAACTATTAGGTTGGTGCAAAAATAATGACGTAATAATGTCGTTTTTTGACGTTAAAAAATAGGTCAAAAAACGACATTATTACGTCATTATTTTTGCACCAACCTAATAGGTAATGGGACAGCGATGAAATTCTTTCAGTGGCTAGGTCGTTTTGCTTGCTCATCAGTATCTGTTTACATTTTTCTTCAGACAAAGGAATTCATTCCCCTATTGTTTCTTGATTTTGATTAGTTCACAGAAATGACTTTGACCATCACTTTTTCTTCACTTACAATTTCAATTAATTACCTTTTGGCCTCTTTTATTTATTTGTGTATTTTCTTATCTTTTTGTTTTTATTTCTTTATGGCAAACCAAAATGGTTTGTCAACTTTTAGCTTACTATTTTTTTATTTTTGAAATAGTGAACTTTTTATTTTTCTGTCACTACAGGTGAACATCACTGTAGAAAAAAAACAATAAAAGAATATAATTTTTCATTCTATGCGCTTTTATGAAACTTTGTACAAAAAAGAAAATTAAACGTTCCAATAACGAAAAAGAAAATAGCATTCTATTTCTAACTGTTAGACTTTTTATTTTTTGATTCTTCAGACTCAAACATGTTTTAGACTATATTTAAATAATAAAAACATCTCGTCGCGTTCAAAACTCGCTGAAAAATTACAATTTTTTGTCAAATGTGAAAGAAATATGTTTTTAATAAATTATGCATGCACCTACTTTTAACAAAAACAAAACTATTCTTTTAGTTTTACTTTTAGTAAAGTTCAAGATTAATTTTAATTCACGGTTGATATTGCTTATTGCACACACACACACACACACACACACACACACACATATATATACTGAAATAACATTTTTTTTTTATTTCAAAATAATTTTCCCCACCGCCAAAAAACAAAAAAATAAAAGTACTCACGATATATATTCTTATAGAGGTCTGTATATTGAAGTGATCTCTCGAATTTATATTTACGCAAAATACCTCAAAATATGAACTAATAGAAGCAACACAAAACTGTTTTCTAACACACAATCTTTATTTAATTGTACAATACAAAAGCAATCAAGTGCGTGAATTTTAATATAGCGAGTTGAAATTATACAGCACGAGTTATTTCCCTTTAACTGTTATTTGAATTAGCTAAGCCTTTAAGGAAAAAATATTTCAGTTCATGAAATAATAGTAAGTTTCAATGGAAAGAATGTTCTTCAATAAGAAAAAGGGGTTGTAGGCTGAAAGTTCGTGTAAGATTAGTTCAAAGAAATTTGTTGATTGAGAGAAAATTGTAGTCCTCACTTGCAATATCAAGAAGTTCTGTTAGAGAAAAATCAAAAATGTAATTTTAGTTTTTAAACTTCTGAATAAAATTTCGCATAAATAAGTTGAAGACTTGCGGACTTGCCGCTTAACTTTTCACCGAAGCTGAGAATATGTTGGTAAGAACTATTAACTTCAGAGATTTAGAAGTAAAAATATTTAATTTATCGCTGATGAATATTGAATACTGACAAGAGTCGAAAAAGTTGAGTAAGTTCCTGTTTAAGGAGTGAATGAGATTATATGATTTACTTAGTGGTTTTTATTACTTTTCCATCGTCAATAAAATGCTAAATGTTAAATACTCGAGATATTCAAATGTCACCCTCAGTACTTCAAATTAGTTATATTCTTACGAGTGTGAATTGCTGCATAAATTGAACAAGGAACTTGTTTTCAACTTGCACCGCCGGTGTTATACGAGTGAAAGAGTAGAGGAGGAAATGTTTGCACCCGGTGAGTAAACAAAACTTGTGTTTTGATTTTAAATAAAAATTAACTTTATATACATTACCTTAGTGTGTAATCTATGATGTAATAGTCAACAAGGTTAAGTTTTGTAAGTGTTACAGCAGTTTTTTATGACTATTTTCATTACATGTTGCTATGATGTTCTGAAACAGAAAAATAAACTGTACAATTATTTCTAGAATTTGTGCTTGAAAAGGAATTCACTAATTGATTTTCTAGATATATTTGATTAAACTAATAACCTTTTCTTTCTGCTGACTAAACCAATAATAAGTTAGAGGTCAAGTTACTGTGGGTGGCGTCTTTTCATTTGCCGTGGGTGTTAAAATAGGTTCAGCCCGGATTACCTCAACAAATTTTATTTGTTTGAAACGGAATTTGAACAAACTTTTCTTTTGGTAGTTCTGTTTTTTATTCTATTTCGTAAGACTGAAGGTCAAAAATTTCAACTACTTTTACCAAATTGATTCAGAAAAAAGGAACTCATTAATTTAAAATTTCAGTTTCCTTGTTCGTAGTGTTGTCTATGAAACAAGCACTGTTGACAGAAATATATTATATAAATATAGGATGGCCTGAAAGTCTTGTCACCAACTACCAAAAGTAATGAGAACAATAGAACAAGTAACAGTAATACAAAAAGCACATGTCCTGGATTCCTTTTAGTGCCACAAAATGATGCGGTTCCATGTCCTGTATGATATTTTATGAAGCTGTCTGAACGGCGCCATTCAATTGATGGGTATTCTGGTATCGCTCATGTAAAACTCTCTCCGTGATAATACCACATAGAGCATTGAGATAGAAAATTATATTATGTATGTGGGGGTGACAAAACTTTCGGACCACCCTATACATTGCTTTTTGTGGGAATTCCCACCTTACATTATCTGGTAGCTTATCAAATATGATGTGACTTACAAGTTTGAATCAAAGGGCAGGGAGTCTTCTGTAATTGTCTTGAGCAAGATACATGACACCAAAAACACCCACATGTTGCATGTGTATGGTGTCACAGAGCAGTTAGAGGAAGAGAGAATTGACAGAGTACGCATACACATAATGTATAACTCTCCCACTCAACCAATTGGCTGTATCATCATGATCTATAAAATGAGTGTATATGGAGGCTTTCGCAGTGGGGGCTGAGGGAGCTAATGAGACGACTGCTCTGTTCCAGCTCTTTTTGGCGTGACGGCTACAAGCTATTTCAGCAATTATGGCTTTTGATCCTAAACTGATACCGCTATTTGATGGAAGTGATTCTGGACAGTCAGTTATCAAGTGGATAGAGAAGGCAGAATTGATATGCCAGCTCAGCAGCCTGAAGCGTATTGAATGTGTGGTTCTTATTGGGTGGTACATATGTAGTGTACCAGCAGGTGAGTGAAGAAAAGAAGAAAGACTTTACCTGCATCAAAAATGCTTTGTATACAGCATTTGCTCTGGACTCTGTTACAGCTTGGAAGCTATTTGCAGCACGCCACTTGTGCCCAGTTGAGACTGTTAATGTCTTTTTGGCTGAGTTGTGTAAACTTTCATTTCTGGTCTGTGGTATGATGGATAAAAGTCTAATTTGTGCATTTATTGCCAGGTTGCTGGAGCATGCCGAGGAATTGCTCCAAGCCTTTTCCTAGTTAGACGATATGGACATTTCACAAGTGCTAACTCAAGCATGCACCATACTGAAGAAAAGTCCTGCAGATATTGAGCCAGTGGCGGTAACTGCATGATCATCGTGTTGTCAGGCAAAGGAGTTGATGCACCGATGCTATGTTTGCAGCGAGCCCAATCACTTGGCACACAACTGTCTCTCGCAGTGTGAAACATTAAGGAAAGAGAATTCTGGACCCTGAAGACTCGTGTTATCGGTGTAAGCAGTGGGGACATATGGCCTGAAACTGTCCGGGAAACAGGCAAGGGGATGAGGCATTGGCACCAGCCTTATCCCCAGATTCTCTTTAAATAGAGCACTATCTACAGTGACTGTAAAGATCAATGGAATGAGGCACATAGCCTCCAAAGGGTTGGATTCCTCTAATGGCCGTCCTAAAGGAAAACAAAAGGTTTGGCTCATCATGGACTGCCATGAGCTCAATGAGCATGTAGATGCATACACTGCCAGCACAGATATATGTGCACACAAATTAAGAGAGTGGTGGCAGCAAGGTTCAGATGTCGCTATGTTTGACTTGCTCCTATTTGCAAGTTCACATTGAGAAGTCCTTGTGGCCATTCCAGACAGTAGAAATCAAGGGGAAAAGATACTGCCTCACTCACTTGGGGTTCAGGCTTAAGGTGGCACCCCGTATAATGCAGTTCATCATTAACACCGTGGTTGCACAAGATGAGAACATCAATGAAACTATATCTTCATACACTGACAATGCATTTGTCAATAAGAACATATGTCCTGCATCCCGCGTAAAAAAGCACCTTGAGAGTTTTGGGCTTACGTGCAAGAACCCAGTGCAGTTATGAAGCAGCACACATGTGTTAGGATTGCATGCTTGGGAGGAGTGCAACAAGCTTCAGTGGAGTCGTGGAAGTAAGCTGCCAATGTTGCCCGATGTACTAACACGTCAGAATATGTTCTTTGTGTGTGGGAAATTGATAGCACATTTTCCGGTGTGTGGCTGGCTATGTGTTCCAACCACATTCATAAAGCATATAGAAGCAAATGCTATGACAACTGGATGGGACGATAAAGTATGAGCCCCCATCCTGAGCTGGATGTTGGCGGACGTTTTTGCCATAGTGGCGCAAACAGATTCAGCCCATGGGGACTGGTGCGTTGATGGACAGGACATTACTGTATGGGTGGATGCGTGCTCAATAGCCACTGATGTCGTCATTGAGAGCGGTGGAGCCGTTGCTGAAGATGCTAGTTGTCTGTGACCAATGAGTAAGGATAAGCACATCAACTTGGCAGAACTCAACGCAGTGCTGCAGGGCATCAACCTCACATTGCAGTGGAAAGCAAAGGCGATTCACCTGAAGACAAACTCGGCATGCGTGCATTGCTGCGTCTCAGACATGTTGTCTGGAAAGTTGAAGGTATGAATCAAGGCTGCCACCGAGATGCTGGCCAGGTGCCATCTTGGCATGCTTCAGCATCTGGCCTCAGAATATGAGCTGAAGATTGACGTGACATTGGTTAATGATGATAATCGGGCTGATCAGCTCACTAAGAGTGCCGCAGCAGTGGCTGGATGGTATTCAAAAAGAGATCGAACCTGTAGAATGGGCATGCACTGTGGCTGCAGAAGGTGAGGAGTCTGCTTGTATATGAGCCATTCATCAGTCTAGTGGACACCCCAGTGTGAAGTGCACACTGTACTTTGCAAAATTAGTCATCCCCGGAGTTTCCAGCGTGGATGTTCAGGCAGTAGTCAGGGATTGTAGGGAATATCAATCCATAGATCCTGCCCCAGTGCATTGGAAGCCAGGCAGGCTTTCTGTATGTGGCAATTGGAGCAGAGTGGGAATGGATTTGACCCAATTCAGGGACCAGCATTACTTAATGCTGATAGACTGTGGTTCTAGTTGGTTTGCCATTTGGAGGCCATTGCAGTGCCAAGACTCCACCAATATCATTCAGCATATATATATATATTGGAGACAATCATTTTTGAAAGAAGACTGCTGATTGAACTGCTTGCCGACAATGCTGCAGTGTTTGTTGGGAAAGATTCACAAAACTTGCAAAGGAATGGGACGTCCGGATAAGAAACCAATGCGCTCACATACCATCGGGGAATGGGATAGTAGAAAGATACCACCGCATGAGAAAGCACATTGCCGCGAAAACACAATGCTCTCTTATGGAGGCAGTATACTGGCATAATGTGACACCACTGCTTCAACAGCGCTAGCCAACTTAATTCATACCTACTGCACTTGTGTGAAGGGCATTAATACCACACCACCACCTAACATCACAGGTTTTGGAATATACACTACAGGAGATGTTGTTTGGGTGAAGAGACTGCATGGGCAGTGTACAACAAGGTTCAAGAAGGGGAAAGTGAGGGAAGTCTATGGCCCTCATTCAGTCCTTGTAGATAGTACCTTGCCATGTAAAAGATGTTGGCCCAGCAGCCATGATACCACCTCAGATGAAGAAACCTCTATGGTGTATGAGGGGCAGGTGCAGGAAGACACAACTTCAACGGAAAGTGCAAGTGGCATCCTCGAACGAGATCAACTCTGCGATACTGCAGGGAAAAGTACAACTGAGGAAATAGCCAAGCCCGCTCCACTGAGATGAAGTAGCAGGATAAAACGACCCGCACCACGCTGCGATTTGTGTGATCCTCAGATCAGAGAGGAGTGTGACTGTCGTGTGCAAGATACACAACATCATGCCCGAAAACACCCACACATTGCATGCGTATGATGTTGCAGAGCAATTGGAGGAAGGGAAAATTGGCAGAGCGCGTCTACGCATATGTAAAACTCTCCCACTCAACCAATTGGCTGCTTCATCATGGTCTATAAAATTAGTGTGTCTGGAGGCTTTGGCAGTGGGGGGTCAAGGGATCACACAAGATGACTGCCCTGTACGAGATACTACTGCTCTGTTCCAGCAGGTCCTTTTTGGCATGATGGCTTCCTCAAAAAAAAATCCATATTATGCGAGGTTTTTAATCCTGACAAATCAGCCCTCACTTTGGCTAGATAATGTTTAACAGTTACAAAATCGAGGTTGAATGTAGGATAACTGGTTATTTGTTTGAAGATCTCATGAATTATGAAAGGTGTATCCGATAAATATATTTGTTAATAAATTTATAGCCACTTCATAATTGTCTTCTTCTAAGTTAAGATGTGATCTGTAAAGCGCAACAGCTGAATAACTCTTCAAGAGGGCCAACTTTGCTTTATTGGAATTGATGGAATTGTTACAATTATTAAATTGTGCTATGAAATTTTAAATTCAAATTTAGATGGATTGATACTATTGCACACTGTAATTTGTGAGTTGAGATCATTGGATGGCTATTTGCAAAGGAACTAGCTTCACTGCTTTGAGAAATACTTGATTCTCAGACAGGTTCTTCAATAACAGCCAATTGATCATTAATACTAACGTGAAAGCTAAATTATTTCCTTTGTTCAGCTATAAAACCATCTTCATTTACATTCAGGTTGGCTTTGATACAAATTTCTTTAATTTTACCATCCAAAGCTCAAATTTCTCCCTGAATATTTTTAATACTGGCTTCCTCCTCTTTACAAAAATCTTTCTTTCAAGTTTTTAGTTTGCTCCAACAATTCGAAATTAAAATCAGTAACATTTTTTAAACTATGCTTTTTTCATTTAGTGAAATTGCTTTTATCTTTGGAAAAATTGCTTACTTGCGATTATGCTTTTAGCAAAATGTGGAAATTTAACAACTTCCCATACAAGGTTGTGGCTTGAGGAACAAAGAGACAATTGAACATTGCAAAACATTCTTTATACAGGTAACACATTACATAACACAAAAGAAAACTGATCAGAATTGCTAGAAGCTTATTCCTTTAGTGGTTATTGTCAAAGCTTAGAGGAAAAAATTCAATAATATATCTGTTTGAAATGAAAGACACTTTATCTGATTAGTGTTTCATATTCTGCTGTATTTTCTGCATGTCCTCACATTTTCCAAGTCTGTATTCCTGTTAAAGTAGCTTGGAGACTCATCTCATCACTCCATATTCTTCTTGGAGTCTCTGGTCTGAAGTCATCTAAAACGCATCTATTCACAGTGTGTTAGATTCGGCGTCATTCTCCTGATCTTTGGAGTAGGTGAAAAACTCATGTGATCCACCACATGTTCTACCTGCGTCTGTCTTTGGCACTCAAATCCCATTTCGCACACAATATTGGGGTTTTCTTACTTGGAATTTTTCTTTAGTTCTAAAAGATAAATGTTATTATTATTATGATGGCTTGACATCATTGACACACGTGTTAACAACCTGTCCATGTGAACTGCTTGTCGGATAGTGAGAATATCACGTGTTTGCGTGTGCGTGTAGAGGAGAAAAGTGAGGTTGATTCTCATTGGTTTGAGTGAATTAATGATAATTATAACTGTTATAATTATTTTTTTGACTCTATAATTCATTTTTAGATATTTTTTATGGACATGACAAACCCATTGAAAAAAGTTGAATTTTCAGTACTTGTGATTTAAAAGTCGTCTTTATGAAATATATATATTATGAATAATGTAAATGGCATGCATTAATAATGGTTTTGTTATAAAATGCTTAAATCAAGAAGAAAGTAATTGTTAATAAACAGGAATTAAAACAAGCATTGCTATCAAAATAGCATTATTAAACAATAATTATGTCTTGAAAAAGACAGATTTTTAAAAATAATTATAGCTTGAAAAAGACAGATTTTTTTAAAATCTATTCTTTTGATACAAGTCACACATTGGCAAAATAAATTCCTTGAGTTGCTTGAATGAAATTTGTGTGATGTGGAGATTACCTCCACCTTGCCTGTTAGATGGGGTAGCTATCAGTGGTATAAAAGGAAGAACATAAACCTCTCTCTTTTTCTTTTTGCTCACTCAGAAACTGGATGTGGTAGGTAGCAGGTGTGTCAAATCTTTCCCTCTGGAAAGACTGAATTGCCTGGCAAACTAACTACTTAATTTCAAAAAACCATGTCGGTATCACACACACACAATATCATTATGTACACATTTTCTTTCCTTTTTTAACTATCTGTATGCACATAAATATAATTTTCTCTTGTTCATTATATAAATATTTATGTAAAATTCCTCTATGTGTAGAAATTCATTTCTTTTGAAAATGATGAATTTGCTTATTTTGAAAGTCTTCATCCTTGTCAGTAACAAGTTGTAACTCCTCCTGCTAGATTTGGTGACAAACTGCAGCTTCATCCATTACAATTCTGTAGCACCTTTTTGCTACAGATTTGTCTAGGATCTTCATTGAACATCTTTACAGTTCAGTAATACATTCTAATTTCTTTGATTTTTTTATCTTTTGCAAACTGAAGTTATTAAACATTTCTCTTTGACCATTAAAGCAGGCTTACAAACCATTTTCAAGTTCCAAAATCACAATGTGGCTATTAATATGAAATTTCAAAATTCAGGATATTTCATATAAATGGCTGTGCATAAAAATCAGCTTTCATTTTAACTGGACAGATAGATGTTATTATCATTTAGTAAATCATCCTTCAGAATCCAATATTTATTTTGTATATTACAGTTATGTGAGATGCAGTGTTCTTATAGTTAATAAACATTTTGTAAACCTAATATTTTGAATTGAAATCTATACTAAGTCAAATAAATTTTTGAAATTGTCATTGTGATTTACAAAAAAAGTTTATAAAAGAAATTTTTATTTTTCAGGACAAAAATAATGAGTGGATCAGAAGAATTTTCTGTGGCAATCAGCCTTCTGGTATGATTTAAACTTTATTTACCTGCTTAGCTTGTATAATCATATATTTTAACATTTTTACAAGCACTTTTGCATATAACAAGTATATTGATGACTGTTCCAAACTTCACTCTTTCTAGATCATTTCTAGTGATTGCAATGAATAAGTACACAAACCGTATTACTAGACTATATAGTAGGAAAGACAAAAAATAATAATATTAAAAGTCAAGCAATAAAAAAACATGATTTAAAATAGATAATTATGGTAATTAATAAAAAAGAAAGATGAAGCTTGATTAAAAAAAAAAACATTAAATAAAATATAGAATATAACCATGATGCATCAGAAGAAGCATTTTGCTGCCAACAGAAACAGAAATGAACATTTTCAGTACCTTTCTTTTTTAAACACCAGAAAAGTCAGATGTTCTGGAAAGTTTCTGATGAGACATGTTTCCATCAGTATGTGAGCAAAATTTCGGTGTGTATATATATATATATATATATATATATATATATATATATATATATGTATATATAATATGAATGTGTATATTAGGTGCATATATATGTGTGGGTATATGTGTATAATATATATGAGTCCATGTAATATATCTGCATGCATATATGCGTGTATATATATATATATGTATATATATATATACATGTGTAATATGTGTATGTATGTGTATATATATATATATATATATATATATATATATGTAAGTGTGTATATCTATATGTGTATATAATACATATGTAATATGTATATATAATATATATATATGTGTATATATATATAATGTATGTGTATATATATATAATGTATATGTATTTATCTATCTATAATATATATGTATATATATATATATATATGTATCCATATGGATAATGTATATGTATATATAATATGTATATATTAATGTATGTATGTATAATGTATATATATATATATATTTGTATGTATAATTTATGTGTATGCATATGTATGTATAATGTATATATATATGTATAATTTATATGTGTATGCATATGTATGTATAATGTATATATATGTATATATATATATGTATAATTTATGTGTATGTATATGTATGTATAATGTATATACATATATATATATATATATATATATATATGTATAATTTATATGTGTATGTATGCATATGTATGTATAATGTATATATATATATATATATATATAATTTAAATGTGTATGTATACATATGTATATATAATATGTATGTATTTATGAACCTATAATGTATATGTATATATAATATGTATGTATATATATGTTATATATGTATTTATGAACCTATAATGTATATGTATATATAATATGTATTGATATATATGATATATATGTATTTATGAACCTATAATGTATATGTATATATAATATGTATGGATATATATGATATATATGTATTTATGAACCTATAATGTATATGTATATATAATATGTATTGATATATATGATATATATGTATTTATGAACCTATAATGTATATGTATATATAATATGTATGGATATATATGATATATATGTATTTATGAACCTATAATGTATATGTATATATAATATGTATGGATATATATGATATATATGTATTTATGAACCTATAATGTATATGTATATATAATATGTATGGATATATATGATATATATGCATTTATGAACCTATAATGTATATGTATATATAATATGTATGGATATATATGATATATATGTATTTATGAACCTATAATGTATATGTATATATAATATGTATGGATATATATGATATATATGTATTTATGAACCTATAATGTATATGTATATATAATATGTATGGATATATATGATATATATGTATTTATGAACCTATAATGTATATGTATATATAATATGTATTGATATATATGATATATATGTATTTATGAACCTATAATGTATATGTATATATAATATGTATGTATATATATGATATATATGTATTTATGAACCTATAATGGATATGTATATATAATATGTATGTATATATATGATATATATGTATTTATGAACCTATAATGTATATGTATATATAATATGTATGTATATATATGATATATATGTATTTATGGCCCTATAATGTATATGTATATATAATATGTATGTATATATATGATATATATGTATTTATGAACCTATAATGTATATGTATATATAATATGTATGTATATATATGATATGTATGTATTTATGAACCTATAATGTATATCTATATATAATATGTATGTATATATATGATATAGATGTATTTATGAACCTATAATGTTTATGTATATATAATATGTATGTATATATATGATATAGATGTATTTATGAACCTATAATGTATATGTATATATAATATGTATGTATATATATGATATAGATGTATTTATGAACCTATAATGTATATGTATATATAATATGTATGTATATATATGATATGTATGTATTTATGAACCTATAATGTATATGTATATATATAATATATATGTATTTATGAACCTATAATGTATATGTATATATAATATGTATGTACATATTAATGTATGTATGTATAATGTATATATATATATATATATATATATATATGTATAATTTATATGTATATGTATACATATGTATCATATATATGTATGTATGTATATGTATATAATGTATATATACATATATATATGCATATGTATATAATGTATATATATGTATATAATGTATATATATATGCATATGTATATAATGTATATATATGTATATAATGTATATAATGTATATATATATGTATATAATGTATATAATATATATATATACATATGTATATAATTTATATATATATATGCATATGTATATAATTTAGATATATGCATATGTATATAATTTATATATATATGTATATAATGTATATATATATATATGCATATGTATATAATGTATATATATGTATATATGTATATAATGTATATATATATATATGCATATGTATATAATGT
>OZ010574.1:126886582-127006582 GCA_963932145.1 Acanthosepion lycidas | reverse complement strand
CACTCCTGGTCAGCCCCTTTTACTCAGTACAAACACGCAAGCTTCAACCACCTTTTGTCAAATTCTGATGAGGTGAGCCTCTGCTTTTCCATCCTAATCTTGACTTTAAGCTGATGCTTAAAGAACAAGATCAGTTGGGAAGAAGTGAACTTCTCACCATCAAAGAATTCCTTCGGACGCGTCGTCCAAATCACAACTCTCTCATATCACCTAGTAAGCAAAAGAACACATATTGTTCAGCCTTCATCATCTGTGACACCACATTGCTACAAACAGAACTGGCCTCAAGGACAAAGAACTTTCCCTGCAGCATGCGGACCATGAGGCCTTCAGCAAACTTGCACAACGGCACTACCACCGTGCAATGAAAAAAGACGTGACCAATGGTCTTAACTTCCCCACTACAGCATTGGCAGTTTGGAGATTTCTCCAAACTCGCTGAACACAGTCTTTGACGACTCAGAGTGCCCCACGAATCACCAGCCAGGTGAGTGATGCCTCATCGTTATTGAGGCATTTCAATCCAGGCGCCCAAGGCCATATTGAGCGAGCCTCCTGCTTCGTAAGACCGAGCTCGTCAGTCAGCTCATCACAAACGGACCCCCTGACTAATATGTGATACAATGCTCTACGAGACAACGCCTGGACGTTGGAGAGGCCATCCGACGCCCATAAGAAGCGTTTCAGAGCAATACGACATTCACGGTAGAAGGAGCATTCGGCTCGGGGGAAACGGTGGGCCTCCTCGTCGCACAAGTGCACACTTCTCGTAATGGGAAGTTTCTATGGACGTCTTCCTTCCAGAAATCGCCCTCCTCATCAGATTCGTGACACATTCGTTCTAGGAAGGTGATGCGAAGCATATATTGACGAATCTCAATGCTAGGCATATCCAGCTCTGCCCCTGTGCTACGACTAGCTTGGACCGGCTCTGACCAGTTTGAACCAGCTGTGACTGTAAAAATACTCGGGTCGCCACGTTAAAAACTGACCTTGTGTCACAACCTGACTCAGTGGGAGGGGGGTCAAGTAAATATCCATACACAGACCGCCTTCAGATGGATGAAGGCAACTGATCTCCCGAGATACCATAGCGGCCTTGTCTCTCCACAAGAAAGAGAACAAGAGCCTTACTAATGCCATTAGTGTGGCATACGGAAGTGGAAGTACAGATAGTCGGTAAAGGAGAATCGGATAGATGTGTGAAACACATACTTCCGCCCTCCTCTTCAACGCTTCCTCCGAGACCACAGATTAACCGCGATCTTGGCCTTCCCTTGTACCTCCGACCAATTCATATCCAACTGGAGATCAGGACCGAAACAGACACCGAGTATCTTGATCGGCCTATCCGTCTAGAGTAAAAGTCTGGGAAGAGAAACTCACTTCCACGCACCCAACCGCAAGCCAACAGACTTATCGTGGTTGATCTTGGCCCCTGTCACCATCTCAGAACCATTGATCTCTTTGCTGACTTCGTCAATCTCTGCTCGTTACAAGAACCGAACCGTCATCAGCATAAGCAGAATACCTGGCCGAGGTGGTAGCTCTAGGCAGGGAAATCCCGCACAGGACCGGATTCGCTTTTAACTTGCGAAGGAAAGGTTCCAACGTAAAGCAGAGGCGAAAGCGAGACAATACGAAAGCTTCCGATCTTACCCCATTCACTTCCACCAGCGCACCGGGAGACGCATACAAAAGTCGGATCCAGGAGCGAAAGTCGGGCTCGAAACCAGCCGCCGAAAGTACAGCCTCCAGAAAACGATGGTCAACCCTATCGAAGGCCTTGGACTGATCTAAATTGATCAGCGCAGCTTTACTGTCGACTTGTTCTAAGATCAAGCGTACCATATGAAAGTTGTTCTGAATAGTCCTGCCTTTCACAGCACAAGTCTATTCGGAGCCAATCTGACTAGACAGGACAAGCTGAAACGGTGTTTAACATGGTTAAAGGGCGAAAGTTATCTAACCCATCCCCACCGTTCTTGTCCTTACGCAGCAACTTGATCACACTCCTGGTGAAGCGTTGAGGTATAGACCCCTGCTTCATCCAATTGTTGAAAATCATTTCCAGCAAATGAACAAAAACGGGCGACTGCCTCAAATAAACTTCGTAGAGAAGACCATCTAGTCCCGGAGATTTATCCAGGTCGACCTGTTTCAGCGCTTCCTAGATTTCCGACTGTGTGATGGGACCCTCGCACCCAGTCGCTTCAGTTGCCTCAAGGCAGGGAAAGTCGGCTAAATAGCCGTCGAACTGAGCAGGGCTTAGACCGGGCTCCCTGGTAAAAAGTTCCTGAAAGTAATCCCGAAAAGCCTCGCATACGCCAGGCGTTCCTTACAACCGTCCCCGTCAATTCCCTCTGTATTATTAATAACAGCTGGTCCCGGAAATCCTGCTCACCAAATAATGAGCAGTTTAATTTCCAGTAGCCAACCAACCTTACCTTAGGCTTATCTAAATTTACACGGACCCGGACAAGCCTATGATCCGAATAAACTATGTAATGAAAACTTTGACACCCTAAGATTCGGTCAGGATAGCTAGAAAGCACCCCAGCAGTCGAGCCGCCACTATTTGTCCAAGTCCAAACTACCTCCCGAGTACCGGAATGAGGTGCTCATTCCGGTACTTATCAACAAGATCAAACCTGTCGATAAAGTCCCGAAATGGTTTCACGTCTGGGTTGTTAGTATCCTAATTTTGCCCTATACGATCTCTGTTGGGGTCAAGGATGGCATTCCAATCCCCTGCTAAAACTACTCAACGAGATGTCGTCAAAAACGGCTTGATCTGCCGAAACAAAGCAGGCCGCTCAGAATGGACATTGGGCGCATAAACCCCAATGAGACGAAGAGCCTTATCCTTTATGGTCATATCCAGCACGCAAAGCCTGCCCGCCGGATCTGCAAAGACAAGAATACACGCAGTCTTCAAAGACTTGCTCACTAGCCAAGAGACACCTCTCAAACGACTATCAAATCATGCTGAATAAGAGGAGAACCCTTAGATAGAATGTCCTCATAGTTATGAGTAGAAAACCGGGTCTTCTGTACACAACAAGCATTCACCCCGAGGCGCTGAAGGTCGCGAAAGAGCCTCGCCCTGCGAGACTCCGACCTCAAGCCTCGGACATTCACGCTACCTAACCAGAGAGATATTATCAGACCGATTATGGTCTGAACATGGAACATGGCTGGGGTTAAGTCATCGACGGCCTCTCCCATGGAACCTGTGCCCATCTCGGTCCTGATGGAGCCACCAGGAGACAAGCCGCCAATATCCAAGTGAAAAGTTAATTTAAACGCTCTATACATGTGAACGAAATGCGGGAGCCTGAACAAAATGGTTTAATTTCTTAACATTATCATTATCAAAGAATGCAATTGGAGGTACCATGCCAAAGACCTGGTTTGCCTTTGTCACCACTGCCAATTCGTGCTTCCCAGAGGTCCCAGTCCTAATTACAGTTAGTATCCTTCTTGCGTTAGGAAAGTTGCTGGGGTCCTGCACATCAAGGTTGTTAATTTTACAAAATTTAATCAAATGCTTCAGTTCTTTGAAGTTTTTGCACTGGGAAGCATGTTTCTCTTCTTGTCCTTTTGTGATAGTGCAAACTTTTCCCCCTGTATTGAATTTGGGCGCTTTTTTTTTTTTTTTTTTTTTTTTTTTTTTTTTGCACACAGAATCAACGGTGTCAGTGGACGGACTTTTTTGGCGTTTTTCGGATACTAGCGGGGAACTGATGGGAGTTTGGACAGAAGGTTTAGGGTATGGGAAATGGTAGGGGTAGGATAATTTTTGGGACTGGGAGACTTTTGAAGAGGAGTCATTTTGAAAGGGGAACGAGACGGAGATTTTGTCAAGGGAGGTGGTGTCATAAGTTTTTGCTTGTAAGATGGGGATGAAAGAACTGAAGAAGAGCCAGCTATGAACTGGGACAGATAAGCGGCCAAGTGCTCCCCTACAATCTGAGGAGAAACCTTATATACTGTTTGCTTGGTCCTCTGCCTGCCTTCATATTCCGTGTGCAGAATTAGATCCTTTGTTATGAGTTCCCTTTTCCTTGCAGCTTCACAACCGGCAGGTGTGGGCAACAGTACGTCCCACATAAAATATCCTTTTCCATTGATGACTTTAATGCTCAGAGAAGTCAAGGCCTTAATTACAATGTCTTTTGTGGAGCGACAAATTTTGCGCGAGCTCTTGTCCACTACAAAGACAGACACAATTCTTCTTTCAACTTTCTTTAGCTCCTCGGGATTGGACAAGAGCCCATCTGCTGTAACCAGAAGTGCGTAGCTCTTGGCTTTCTCTAGGAACTCCGTAATGCTCATTTTATCTTTTGATTGGGATGTCCAGCAAGAGGGTGTCTCTCCAGTCGCTACATTTCCCTTTTTTTCTTCACAGTCTTTGGTCTCATTAATTGAATTTTGGCCACTTTCGGCCACCATACTTGTTTCAGAAAAATTAGATTTCTCCAAATTTGCATCATTATCCTGGTTTTTGCAGGTGTCTGCTTTTTCAAGACAATTTTGGCTCTTCTCAGCCTCCATTACTTCTTCCTCCTCATTTTTTTTATTTTTCTTATTTGGAGGGTCTTTCTTTTTTTTTACGTGTTCCAAAAAGATTTTTCCGAACCATTTTTAACAATGAGAAGGAGAACTTTTTAGTGTGTGTGTGCTTGTGCTTGTATTATATTTAATATTTTTCCTTTCTCTCTTTTCCTTTTATAAATATATATATATATATAAACAAAAGACAGAAAACTTTTCAATCAACACAGATTTGAACAAGTGGTCACAAACAAAAACAAAATCAAAAGAAATAGAAAAAGAACCAAAAATTAAATATACACAAAATAATACAGATAACAATTACAAAAACAATGGTTATACAAGTAAAGACAAACAAGAAAGAAACACGTTAAACAACAAATAATATAGAAATACAAAGACACTGTACAAACAGAAATACAAAACAATCAAAATGTATAAACTAACAAAAATTCAATATGGCTGCTGATAAAAGGTCAACCAATTAATGAAATACAAAAATAAAATTAAAAAACGGACAGATTAGACAAGACTAAATATATGGAAAGTTTAACCAATAAAAATTAGATGACTTAACAGAAAATTACAAAGAAAAAGTTAAACACAAAGAAATAATAAAGAAAAATAAGGCTAAACATAGAATAAATAAACAAAATAAGTCTTGCAAGGTAGATAAATTAAATACGTAAAGAAAAAATAAACACAAAAAATCAAAACATGTGCACACAGAATAAAAGCCTTAAAAGATATTTAAAAAAGAACGAAGAACAAATAAACAAAGAATGAACTACCACGTAATAAATAAACAAAAGGGGAAAATAGTTGGTTAAAAATAAAAGAAAATCAAACAACTAAAAGGAATAAGAGCAAAATAAAGGTAAGAAAAAAAAAGAAAAAAAAATTTGCAAAAACCAGTCAAAAAGGAACGTAAGAAAAACTGTAAAGTAAATCAAAAACTTAACCAAAACAGGAGTTTGAATGTCCAAAATAAAGTTCAGTGAGTAGCAGTAAAAGTCTGCTGTAAACAGCCGTCTTTCAAGGAGAAGGAAAAACCAGAAATGCTGCTCAGGTCAAGGTAAAACTGGCCAAAGAGGTAAAAAAATGGAACAGAATATATAGCTTAAATCAAAAACAACCATGACCATGTGACAAAAAAAAACAAACTAATAAAACCAGTAAAAATTCAACAACAGTGGGTTAGGGGTTATGTTCTTTATTCAACAACAAAAAGAAAAAAGAAAAAAAAAGTTGAAAAAGAACCTATTCTAATAACCAGCATTTCCTATGTCTATACCTACACCTGCTAAGAATTTCCAATTTTAGATTTAATAAATTATTGGGTTCTTTATAGCTAGCAATAGCTAACTTTTCCTCCATGCATAGGGAACAAAATTTATCACCTGCTTTATACCCGTGACATTTTTTTAATATTTCCCATTTCAAAATGGGGTCTTTATTATCTTTTTGTTTAACCTTCCATACGTAAGAGGACAAGGTGGTACTGTGTTTGTAAGTTTTGCTATTGAAACTACTAAGGTGGTTATAGTATTGTGTTTTGAAATTATTCTGGGTAAATCATATGTAAACCTTACGGTTTTTATTGGTATTGTTCGGTTTATCCTTATATATTTTACTTGATAAACCACACACTCTTGTTGGTATTTTCCCTGGAGGGGGCAGGCTTCCTTATTCCTACAATTACACTTAGTGGGAACTGTGTGTGGTTTGTCTTTAATTTTTCTCCTATTGTATCTATTAATTAAACTGGTCATATTAGGCATACAACTATAGCTTAATTTGACATAGTTTTTATTGAAGATTTTGTGCAATGTATTGTGGGAAATTCTTTTTAAGTAGTTTAAAAAATATCTTGCCTATATTGGTTTTCACCGCTAAATTATATGGGGGGTTAAGCTATAATATTTTTCTACTTCTGTTTTTATGTCCACTTATGTTTTAGGGGAATTATTCGTATCAATATATTCTAATTTACTATTATGCCCACTACTCTTTAAGGCTTGTTCAAAAATTAGTTTATTTTTATTAAAAATATTATTATTAGATGAGTTAGTGGACAATCTGTGATTAATACCTTTAGGTATCTGTTTCAAAATATGTGGTAGGTGGTTAGAACCTATGTCGATATATTGTGGGTACTGATTATCTTTTCTATATGGTGAAATCGTACCTTCACGTAAGTCTAGCATAAAGTCTTAGTAATAGGTAACTTTCAAGTTTATTTGCATTTCAAGGTTGAATCCAAACTTTTTAAACAAGCAGTGGAGTTTCTTTCGAATTATGTCACATTTTCTAGGGTTACTTTTGTCTACAATAATTAATCCATCATCCCTGTACAGACCATGGTTACTAGAAGTAGGAGGCATCCAATTAACTCACATACCTCTGCACTTGGTTTTATTAGTAATTTTTTTTTTTTGTCACATGGTCATGGTTGTTTTTGGTTTAAGTTATATATTCTGTTCCATTTTTTTACCTTTTTGGCCAGTTTTACCCTGATGATCTGTTTAGGTGAAACCTAGGTAGGTTTGCCTGGCTCTTTAGGTTTTTTTATATATATATATATATATATATATATATATATTTGGACTTTTTCTATCTGTTTGATAAGTTAATTTTGAAAGAAAGACTTATCTAAAATTGATATTAAACATGCATATTTTTATTGTTACCTTGTGTGACAATTTGTATGCATTTCACTGATTCCTTTTCTAATTATTTCAGGCTGGTGGTGCTGCTGGTACTTCAGTTGACATTTTATTATTTCCACTTGATACAATACGTACACGCCTGCAGAGTCAGAAAGGCTTTTTGGCATCTGGGGGCTTTCGTGGAATCTATTCTGGTCTTCTGTCTGCAAGTGTTGGGTCAGCACCAACAGGTAATATTTATTCTCATCATAAAAACATGTGCAACTACCTGTAAATTACAGAATTCATTTGAATTGTTGATAAAAATGATGCAAAGTAATATTTTCTAGAAATTGACGTCATCAACTTTTCAAATTTTGTTTATATTGTTCTTAGTGTTTTTCATATTGTTAATATTTTATTCTTTCTCAGGTGTATAATCCATAACAAAAGGGAAATATTGTTAGGATCTGTTTGAAGAGATCATTTATCTCTTTCTCTCTTGCATCTTATGCCCACACACACAAACACATTTATTTAATAATCCAAATTCAGTGTCTTCTTACTTGTTGGGGAACCCCTCCCTGATTGACATGTCCTCAGGAGTGTAGCTGTACTCACCACACTTGGCCAATTGTGGGTTGGTGAAGCTATTTAATCCAAATTTGGGGTTTTTTTTATTCAGATTTGTCCACCTCTTAGTCTGGTTGCCACCTAATTGGACTCAGGCTGGCTTGCTATTTACATATATAGCTGAGTGGAGAAGACATGGATTCATATCTTTCCTAAGGGTATTTGCACATAAATGAATGTAACAAACTCACCTAGAATTTGAACGCGGTTCTCCATTTCCTCAATCCAAGATGCTATCCATTACTCCACCATAGACTATTCCATTTATTAAGCTGTTTATTGCAGATATTGAAGTATTCTAGAGTTTACTTAATGTTAAAGAGCTTCTTAAATTTGTTTTGTGGTAATTCATTTCTAGAGCAGACTTTCAAGAAATAGTGTAATCATCATTCATAATTATTGTGATCACCGTTCAGTTACTAAATTACAGAATTTTACAATGAAATGCAAGTGATCTCAGTGTAATCATATAGCACTATTTAAATAAAACAGAGTTTTTTAAGATTTATTCGAAACATTACACTCTTCAGAAATATATGGCATTGTACTAAAAATAAAATATGTATACTATTATTCTGCTTGTTTGTATATACAACTGTTATAATTTGGTAACAAAGATTAGTACCTGATTCCTATTGTTTTTGTGCTAGAATAACTCAGGATTCCTGACTGAGAAATACATAAAAATAATCATAATAAAATTGTAAAGGAATAAGAGGGGAGATGATATGAAAGACAAAAGGTGAAGTATGAAAGGGAGTGAAAAATGAAAAACCAGGTGAAAGAAATATACATATGTGTTTTTTTTTTTTGTTGTTGTTGAGACGGGAATGGGATCAATCTCACACAAAACAAGGCTACCTGACAAAGGATCTCAGTTAACCTTGTAGGAAATAAACCCTATTTCCAACACAATTACATATCCACATAAATACCATATTAAATCATGTCCAAACTTTATTTTCTGCCCAATAACAGACATTTCAAACATGTCAAAATATTACACCATACAACACACACCGTTTAAATCAAAGTGTCTGTTGGTTAGAAATTAACATCACCATGTGAAAAATTTGATCAAAACACTAAAGCACTATTTTTTTCAAGTTTACCTTTGGGAATTATTTCTTATAAAAACCCACAGATTTCAATTTTTAGTGAATAGACTGTCTCCAGCTTCTGAAGAAATATGTGTTGGCAACTTCAAATGAATCCTTTCTAATGACAGCAGGAGTGGTCAGTGAATCTTTGCTGATGATCAAATCATTTCTCAACAACAGCTTTTTATGGTGGACCAACTACTAAAGATCTTTTCTAAATTACATCTTTTTCTGTGTACCTACTACCCAAAGACTTTAACTCAAATAAAGACTATTTTTACTACTTTTCAACTCTTCTGAATTCATGTACATATTTTTGTAAATAGAAATGATTTATTTAGCAAGCATATTCATGTTTTCTTTATTTTTATTTTAGACATTTGGATTATTAATATAAAAAAAACCTGAATGACTGAATTTCTTACAACCTCTTCACATACACTTGTCAATGTAGTGAAACTTGTCATAAATATTAATAATTTGAGGCAAGGTTTTCCAAGGCCTGATGCACTTCCTGATGCTCAACTCCAATTTAGTAGTCTAAGTACACTGAGTGTTTTTATATGATAATAGTTATGAAAACATATAAAATATAATAAGACAATAACATATAAAAGATGAAAGTAGTTTTTTTTTTTTTTTTTATGAAAAAGTAAATGTGCACCAGGTCATAAAAGAGACAGAAAAACTTAAAGAAAAAACAAAAAATTTTAAAAAATTAAGACAGAACCTGGTTAAAACTCATCGAAAATCACCCGAAAACACCCATACCTACAGATTACCAAAAATATATAAACCGGATATCCTGATGAGATCCATCATATTAGTTAGGTACCTCCACGAAATCGCTAAAAAAAGAGCATAGCTTGATATAAAAGACGCCAACCTTGCCGAAAACAAAATTTTATTGTCTAAATGCTTATGTTATTATTAAGAGGAAAGACCAACATTTTTTTTAATTATTTTAAAAAATTTTTCCTTCTTTTTAGAACATTCTAAATTTTGATTAAAAAAACCTTGTTTCTATTTGTATCAGCGGAACTAGTAAATAACATAGACAATTTTTAGCACATTTTTTTGGTATGACACACATTAATTTGAAATATCGTGCAAAAATAGAAATAATTGTCGGATGTTAATGAAACTTTCAGGAACTATTCACGGATGATCGAAATTATTATAAATATGTTTGTTTTTTTTTATTAAAGTCATGGTAGAAATATTTTTTTAAAATATTTATTAACCCCCCCCCCTAACTAATTTTATGAAAACGCTAGAAATTTGATCGCATCGGGTTTAGTGATCACAATAATTAAAAGCACAGGGCTTTGAGGAATGAAAATCATGTTTTTTTTGTTTTTAATTGGAGCCAACGTACCTGAAAATCAGCTCTGAATTGTAACATACAAAACTCGATAAAACAAAGATATTATTTAATTTCAAATGCTTTTATTTGCTTTTAGTTGTTTTTATGAATATGGACAATATTTTCTGAAAGCAACAAATTTTTTTCAATGAAAAATGAATTTTTAATACAATTATTTGTTATTTCTTTAATTATAATAGATTTTACATTTAAGTTGTTAAAATATAAAATTAGTTAAAAGACCCATCGGCTTTCCTAAATGTCCTTATGAGATAGATCTTTTTTTAGCACGTTGTAAATTGTATTGTTTTGACTAATCAGAAGATCCACATTAATTAAGAAATGTAATTCTGTGCTTATAACCGGGCTGTAATTATAAAGTACGGAAGACCAACCAGAATATAATTAAGTTGTGTTATTTGAGTTAAGCATTGTTCTCCTCTGTTAAGGCCTTTACTTTTGCGAAACACGTGTGGAGAAGTTAATTTGATTTTTCAATTTCAACTGAAAAGGGTACCTACAAGTATCAGTATCATCTTATGAAATTTATATGATCTTATTTTTATATTAATCTCAGTTATGACATTTTTCCATAAATGAAATATCAAAATTAATAATAAAATGAATGCAAATACAAATAACGGTAAAATGTAATAAATGTACATAAAATTATAGTATTTTATGTACAGTCCTGATAAAATTTCATAAGAAAGGTACCTATAAATTAATTAGATACATTTCTTAGGAAATATGAAATTTAATGTCACTCTTAACAGTCTTATTTTAATTTCTTTATAATATATTTTCCATAAAGCATCATAAACATAAGGTGAAAGCTAAGTACAAAAAAAAAAAAAAAAAATTACACCACTGAAAGTTTTCATTAAAAATAACGAGGTAAATAATTTGTTCACTTAAATGTAAATTATTTCACTTTTCTCCTTCCATAGAACAAATTAGTCTCATGTAATTCGTAAATATGTCATTCATCACCTGCCAAGAGACGCGAAAGTTTATGACCTGCTTTGTTTTATTTTCAAATTGCATCTTTTTGGCACAAAAGCTAAGTTAAGTTTGGTTCAAAATATTTTAAATAAACATTATAATTTCTGATTTTCTTAAAATAAGTTTTGAAAAAATGATAATTGATATTTAAAAGAATTTCAAAGTGAGATTTTCAGTTTTTTTTTTAAATGGAAAAAAAATGGTCAATTTTGCTGACTCAAAAAAACTAGATTTTTAACGAAAATTTTGGACGTGCTAGGAACAATTAAAAAATGGAAAAAAATACCCCAAAAATACTTTGATCTTTCCTCTTAATAATAACAAACATTTAGACGATAAAATTTTGTTTTCGTCAAGTTTGGCGTCTTTTTCATCATGCTATACTCTTTTTTTTTAGCGATCTCGTGGAGGTACCTATATTAGTAGTGTCACACATAAACTAGCTGGCACACTAGTCAAAATTTTAACCCCACTTGGTACAATTAGCTCCTTCCATATAAAAAATTCTTATCTTTTAAATAAATTAAAAAAACTTAGACATAAATCAAATATATGACCATTTTAGATATAAATCTTTATATACAAATGTTCACATAAAGAAATGCCCAAAATTGATTATAAATAGGCTTAACAAAAATAAAATTACATCTTCCTATACATAAGCTAATAAAAAAATGTGCCACTTACTCATGGATCAATTTTTTTCACCCTCAGTAACAATTTGTTTTATTGATTGGGTCTCCTCTTAGTGGCATCTGGCGTGTCTATTTTTGGAATTTCTAGTTGTCCTTTCAAAAATATTTTACCACAAAATTTTTATTTTAGAGATATAGACGATTCTTTATTAATATATCTACATGACATAGTTTTACCTGATCTTGTTAACAAACTTAATAATGTTGAACTTAAAATAGATTTTACCCTTGAATCTAACAAAAATTTACCCTTCCTGAATATCATGCTACATAGCACTAATAATGACCTTCAGTTGAAGGTTTACAGAAAATCTACCAACAAGAATGACCTTATCAATTTCTATTCTGACCAAAGTAACAGGATGAATTTTGGAATAATTATAGGGTTTTATTTAAGAGAATTAAGAATTTACAGCCCCCAATACTTACCTGAGGAAGAAATATACATACATTAAAAAATCTCTGATATCCTCATTATTTCATCTATAACATTAATATACAAAATACACAAACATAAAGAAGATAATGACATGATTAACAATAACAATAAACTAAATAAAAATGGACATATAACACTATCTACTAAATCCTTAATATATATGTTATAAAGTTGATATACACACAATGGTAGTAGTCGTTACTTGTGATCCAAGTCTATCTCAAGTTCTGCTTATATAGTGGTATGGTTATGCTAATTAGTATTAGCCCAACCAATCCCACTACACCTCCTGGAACATTTAGGTTTAACTCCCTGAGTTGACCTATTGCTTCTCTTACATACCCGCCCCCTTTCAGTGGTTTCAAGAGGATTTCTCCTTATAGGAGATCTCGACCTACTTCTTTCTTTCTTCAATATCCACTGTTTCGTTCTCTGATTCCTCAGAAAACCCTTGAGCACTCATTGTCTCTTCTGAACTATTATCTTGTCCTTCTCTATACTCATTTAACTCCTCAGTATCTTCAGTCTCCGAGTTTTCATGGTTTTGGCACAATCTTAGTTGGTCAGTATGCACCAATAGACCTTTACCATTCTTGGAAACCTATGCTGTATTCTGTCCCTTCTGCATTACAAATCTTACTTTTTCTGACCCCTTTTCTCTGTTTCTCTTGTAACAAATCGTTTCATTTGTTGAATATGACAATTGTTAATTGTACTCTGATTTGTCTTCCCATTAATACGGATGGACTTTGGTAGAAATTTTTTGATTCTTTCATGGTGTAAGGAGAACGCTTTTAACCCCATTTTTATGGTTTGCACCATTTGCTCCGCTATTCCATTTGATTGCAGATGATAAGGAGAAGTTTTATACGGTATGCATCCAATGTTTCTTAACCATGAACACATCACAAAACTCTGGAGCATTATCTGTTACCGATATCTTTGGTACACCATTCCCAGCAAAGACTGTTCGTAAAATTTGTTGTACTGTATCTGATTTTCTATGCTGAACCCTAAAAACTTCCGGCCATGCCAAAAACGCATCCACCAATATCAGACACAATCCTATACCATTCACATGTGCATGGTCCACGTGAACCCTGGACTATGGTGCAGTTTCCTTTGGCCACAAATGTATCTTGTTCTGCTGAAAAATTTTTATCTCTGTACATTTAGAACATTTATTCACATACGTCTCCATGTCATTAGTGTGACCAGGACACCAGGCTTCCAATTTTACACATTTTTGTGTAGCAGCTATTCCGCAATGCACATCATCATGCATGCTTTTAATTACCTGTCTTCTACAGCTTTCTGGTGGTACCACCAGATCTCCATTGCAAATTCTACCATTCTCTATTGTCAATTTATGTTTGATCTCTTTGTATGGTCTTTCTGCTTTCGAACAATTACTCCATTTGTTGTTCCTTATTCTCTCTATGATCCTATTCAATACTGGATCTTGTAGAGTCTCCATCATGAGTCTATTAATTGGCAATACATCGGTCTCCACCCAATGTAAAATTCCATCTTCCACTTTCTCATTTTTCTTGTGTTGTTCCTCCTCAAACTGTAGTCATGATAGTGCATCTACATGTGGGATCGTATTTCCTTTCACATATTCTATTTCGTAGTCAAAGGCCATCAACTTCATTGCCCATCTTAGTATCCTTGATGATGTGAACTTCGGCAATTCTTTTCTGGGATGGAAATTAAATTCTAGCAGTTTATGAGCCGATCTGAGCAAAAACTTTTTTCCTAACAAAAATTCTCTCATTCTAGTCATGCTCCACACTTCCTTTTCAATATTTGAATAGTTCTTTTCGGCTGACATTAATTTCCTGGAAAGATACATCACCGGGCATCCTTCCTGTGACAAAATTACTGATACAGACTGTCCACTCACATCTGTTATTAACATAACTTCTTTTTTAGGGCCTAAAATCTTGACAACCAGTTTCTTGGATAATGCTAACTTCAATTTAACAAAGGCTTTTTGATGAATATTAGTCCACTGAAACTCCTTGTTTTTTTTCATAAATCAGCAAAGGGCTCAATTCTTTTTGAATATTTTGATAAGAATTTGCTATAAAAAATCAGTTAATTCAAGAAATAATTCCAACTCTTTCTTATTATTTAGAGGTGAAACATTCAATATTTTCTGTATCAACTTTGAATCCGGTGAAGTACCCTCCTCTGAAATTTGATATCCCAAAAACATTAATTTGTTGCGCTTGAATATACATTTATCCTTGTTTAAAGTCATTCCTGCATTTCTGAGTATACTCATTACCATTTTAGTTTTCTGTTTTAATTCTTTTTCAGTACAGGTGCCTAGCCCAATATCATTCTGGTATATTATTATATTTTTTACTTTTCCTTCTAGTTGATTTTCCATGGCTCTCTGAAAAATCAAACTGGCTGTCTTAACTCCAAATGGTTAGCGAGTCCACCTCAATAAGCCTATGGGCAAGTTTATTGTCATAATTTTTATTGAGTTTGTTGTCTATTTGGATTTGGTTGTATGCATGGTATGGTTATGCTAATTAGTATTAACCAACCAATCCAACTACAATATACTATACAAAACAATATCCACTCTTAACAATATGAAAATAATTACAGCCGCATCCAAAACTTTTATGGATTAGATCAAACCAAAAATGTCCACAATAATTCTGAAGCAGGTATATCTAAAATAAATTGTCACAACTGCTCCTTACAATATATTCGTGAAACTTGCAGAATTATAAAAACTGTATCTATGAACACAAGGATCTTATGCACAATTTAACAAATGCATTAGTCATACATAGAAATAAGTTCAACCATAACTTCAATCTAAAAAATGCCACATTAAAAGAGAAACTAGCTTAGAAAATTCTTGAGAGTGCCACTATTGAAGCTTATCAAAATATAAATCTGCACCCCAGATTTTTTCAAATATCTCTGTTCAAGTTCAAGTTAGCACTAGTCAGCTGCTAAGCCCTTACTGCCCATGGTTATTCTCAGTGACCACTTATAAGAATGTTCACTTCTGCCTATGCAAATTATGCATACTAATTTGCTAGTATCACTACATCTCCCTAAACCTTAAAGGCTTTATCCCTCTCATAGCTCTTGTACTCCTTCTGATATTGTCCTCACTCTGTTCTATTTCTCTCTCTCCCGTATTTCTTTCCCTGGGAGACCTTGATCTGTTCCGGTCTAGGCTTTCAGAGTCCTTCTGTCCCTCTTCCTTCTGCATTTTTTCCTCTGACGTTTCCTTGTGTAATGGTTGTTCTACCAACTCATTATCAGATGAAATTGACATCTCTTCGTCATTTCGTTCTTCCTCTACACCCTGGGTCCTTATTTGGTCAGCATGGGCCAACACACTATTGCCATTCTCTCTATTTATTATGGCTGTATTATGGTCTTTTTGCATTATAAACTCGACTCCTTCCGGATCTGCATCCTTGCTCTTTTTATACCACATCTTTTCACTTGTAGAGTATGACATAGTTAGCAGAGCTCTAATCTGTCTCCCCATTAAAGCTGGTGGGCTTTCGAGTCTTCCCGCATGTGGTATGATCCGATAACTTAAAAGCATCCTCGGTAGAAAAACTTCTACTTTTTCTTTTTGCTGAGAGCATGCTTTCAGCCCCTTTTTTACAGTCTGAACCATGCTTTATGCTATTCCATTTGATTGAGGGTGATATAGAGGAGTTTTATATGGTTTACACCCTATTTTCTCTAACCATATGTTAAGTTCTTCCTCGCAAAATTCCAGTGCATTATCCGATACCAAAGTTTTAGGTACACCATTTCTAGAGAATACGACTCTTAGAATTTACTTTATAGTGGAACTTTTCTTGTTTGCAACCCTTATTATTTCAGGCCAACCTGAAAAAGAGTCTACTAATATTAACAAGAGTCCCACTCCATTTATGTAGGCATGATCCATATGGACCCTACTCCATGGATCCACTTCTTTGGGCCATGAATTTAACTTGGCTTGTGTAAAGTTTCTTAACTCTTTACATTTCTTACACCTCTTTACATAATCCTCAACATCTCTTGAATAACCCAGCCACCAAGCTTCTAGTTTTATCCTTTTTTGTGTGGCCACTACTCCACAGTGTATATCATTATGTACACTTTCTATTATCGCTTTCTTTGTGTTTCTGGGGGAACTACCAGGTCCCCATTGCATATCACTCCATGTTCTATTGTTAATTTGTGTCTCATTTCTTTATAAGGTCTTTCCGCCCTAGAACAATTTCCTCATAAATTTTTTCTTATTCTCGATACTATCCTACTTAGCACTGGATCATGTCTCGTTTCCGCAGCCATTCTGTCTAAAGACAAAACATCAGTCTCTATCAAGTGTAGGAACGAATCTTCAAATTCTTCCTCTGTTTTATCTTTTGACTCCTTGTAAAACCTCAATCTTGATTGTGCATCCACATGTGGAATTGAATTTCCTTTGACATACTCTATATCAAAGTCAAATGCCATCAATCTTATCGCCCATCGTAAAATCCTTGATGTTGTGACTTTGGGTAATTCTTTCCTTGGGTTAAATATAAACTCCAATGGTCTATGATCACTTCTTAATAGAAATTTTTTTCCAATTAAAAATTGTCGGGCTCTGGTAGTTGTCCACACAATAGCCAATGCTTCTTTCTCTATGTTCGAGTAATTAAATTCAGTGTTCGTTAACCTTCTCGACAAATACATTATTGGATGTCCTTCTTCTGATAATATTCCCGATATTGAATGTTCACTTGCATCTGTAGTGAGTGTTATGTCCTTTTTTGGATCAAAAATTTTCACTACAGGTTTCTTTGACATTATTTCATTTAATGTTTCAAAAGCTTTCTGCTGTTCGCTTGACCAGATAAATTCCACATTCTTTTTTCTTAAATTTGCAAACGGTTCCGTCAAGTCCGTGTATTTTGGTAAGTATCGCCTGTAAAAATTTACCAATCCCAAAAAAGACTCCAATTCTTTTTTATTTGTAGGTGTAGCTACTTTTAGAATTTTTTCTATCAAGGCCTGGTCTGGTGATATACCTTCTTTCGAAATGGAATAACCTAAAAAAGAAATTTTTTTGGAGTTGCTTACGCATTTTTTTTTATTTATCGTCATTCCCACATTTCTTAATCTATGCAAGACTATGCATACTAATTTGCTAGTAGCACTACAATCTCCATTCCCAAGCCAACATACATAGCTATAAAAATGTGAATAAAGTTGATTTGTCATTGTCAATTTTTGCATATCACTTATTAACCCATTTATACTTATTCTGTTCTCCACCAGCTCTAATTCCCTAGTGATATACTTCCTTATGCCACCTGGGCTAACTTTCTCTGATCTTTTTCCACTCCAAGCTTTTCCCTTATGATTTCAATTTCTGCTTCAGTCGCTGTTCCAAACAGAACACTTAACAATGGGGATTACTGCTCTTTTCCTTCTTGTCTGTAACAGTTTAATCTCTTCTGAATAATTTTCCATATCTTTCCATTGAGACTCTGTCATAGAAATCTCCAGCTCCAGGGAGTACAGTAATCTAAGGTATTGTTCCTCTCTGATATAATTCTCCACTACCTTCATTCTGACTGTTTTCAGCTTAAGTAGTCTACTTCCCAATTTAATTAACAGCAATTTGTAGGGATTTAAATCTATCATGAAAGTGACTTATTTTGATCACATCACTGTCACTTCACTCATTTTTCTGAAAATTGTATTTCAACTGTGCTTCCAAGCTCCTGTTACTACCATAATTACCAGTAGTATTATTATGGCAGCCATTCCTGCAAGTTTAACAAGATTTCCTTGTTTTATTTTTCTAACCATACAACATTTACACACTATCATATTTAATTATTCTCCTTTTGCTATTTCTTTCCCTCTTAATTCTTCAATTCCAACTTATTTTTGTATGCTGATCGATATTTCAGTAGGTTTGATTGGTCTCAGACAAGTGTATGGTGCTTTTGTCCAGAGGTCATGTCTCACTGATACTACTGCTGAACATACATAGGCCCTTGTGCAGACCAACAACAGTACCAATAAGTAAATTTGTTTGCCCCTAATGATGCACTATCCACACCTCCATCCTCTCAAGCCAACTTCCACTGTTAATTATTGGATGAACCTAGCATCGTTGCACACTGACATCATTTTCATCCATCCCATTATTCTCACTTGTATTTCTCTTTAGTGGGATTCAGAGTTTCCTGCCCCTCTCGGTCTGCTTAATGGGTAACTCTGGCTCAACCTCAAGCCTATTTTCTTCAATAAATCATTTCTGGAGTTGAGAAAGAGGTATCTCATCCTCCTCTTCCACTCACTTAGCTCCTCATTCTCTTCAGGAGGTTTCAAATAAGAACAAGGTTTTCATCACTTGGTTCCTTTGCTTTCTTCTGATTCATTGGCAGTTTTCTTGTTTTACTTATAACTCTTTCTACTGGCTGTTGACTTATTTTTCTTCCTTCTTTCTCCTCAGAGTCTTCATCCATTTCTATTTCCTCTGGCTCCACGAGGATTGCTTTCCTCATTCTTCCTTTCCTGCTTCTTGGTTTGGTTCCTTTCCAGTCATTTACCTCAGCCAATTTGTGGTCATTGGCATGAGCTCTTTTTACTCATCCTGCCATTTGGTCCCAGATCACAAAGGACATTGGTCCAGTTCTACTATTCTATAATATGGTTCCCACCTCTGGTCCAATATTCCTTCCCTCAGGTGAATCCTGTAGAACACTGGAATTCCAACTCATAACTCTACCTCCTTTCTTCTTTTATTCACCCTTTTATTCCTCTTCTTTTGCACCTCTTGTTATCCTCCTTCTGGCCTGAGTAAATGACTAATGTTGCTGTTCTATTATCAATCTATGGTGTATTCCCCCATGTACTTTCTTTGAGGCTTTAACAGGTTAATATCTACTGGTAGGACCATGTCTAGCCCGAACAATATATAGTATAGTGAGAACTTAGAGGTCTCATTTGTGGTACACCTCACTACTGCCAAGGCTTCTGTCAAATACAGGCCCTAATTCTTGACATTATCACTTGCCAATTTAGCTAATATATTGCCCAAGGTCCTATGAAATCTTTCCACTTTTGCATTACTCTGTGGATGGTATGAGGAAGTGGTCACATGTACTCTTTTCAGGCTTGGCAAGGCTTTGGTCATTATCTTTTTTTACATTCTCTGGTTCGTTGTCTGTTAACAGTTGTACTGGGGCCCCATAACAAGAAAATATCTCTGTCAATATCAAGTCAGACACTGTTGGGATTTCTTATGGAGTATTGTATATGCCACAGACCAACCTGTCAGCCAATCTACTATGCTCATGATGTATAGATTTCCTCTTTGGGCTTCCATACACACTTTCTCAAAGGGGTAGTTGGGGACATCTGTCTCCAACTAGGGAGCTGTTTCCTGCCTTCTACTCTGGGCCTGACATACCACACAGCCTTTTACATATTTGATGACTTCATTATATAGCCCAGGTCAATAATAGGTTCTTCCTATCAGATCACAGGTTTTATTGATCCCCATGTGACACAGTTTCTCATGACATTGCTCCAGTATTTCAGCTCTCAGCCCTATAGTCACAATCTGAGCCTTACTTCTTCATCCTTCCCTGAGAGATAATATAGCATTTCATCATGTACTGCCTCTATTTTTGCTCTGAGGGCAACTATCTCCCTGTCCTCCTGACCCTCTCTTGTTGCTTTTTTCTAGGGAAGATCACTCACAACTTGTGTGGTCTCTTCTGCCTCAGTCTCCAACACAGTTCAGTCCTTTAATTGATTGGAATTGATTGCCTGTATCTGGTAAGCCCTATCATCCACTCCTGGCTCTACCCTTATGGATTCTGCCTCTAACAGTTTGGAATACTTGACAGAAAATCCACACATGTATTATCTCTGCTGGTCAGGTACTCTATCTTACAGTTGTACCTGCTCAACTTCAGTGCCCTTTTCTGGATTGTTTTGTCAGTCCATTCAGCTTCCAGCAAGTACTGGAGAGGCTTGTGGTCAGTCTTGATAGTAAATACTGCCCCATTCAGGTAGTAATCTAATTTTTGCAAGGTATATGGTGTATGCTTCCTCCTTCTCTATCACTGCTGTGTTTTAGAGAGCTTATGGGATAGGGAGTTTACTGGCACTTCCTCCGGTACACTGGGCCATCCCTGTCCAATCATGGCTGGGTAAGGACTGCTCCAATACACTGATCACTAGCATCCGTGTAGAATATCATAGGCTTGATAAGGTCTGGATATGTTAATAAGGATATTACAGTTAAGTGCTCCTTCAGGCTGTTGAATGCCTTCTTACAGTCACCTGTTCACTTAAAACCTAGCATCCTTTTTTTGTCAATGCTATCTATAGATGTAGCCAGTCTAGAAAATGCTAGGATAAACCATTTTTAATAGCCTATGGCTCCTATGAACCCCCTTACCTGCCTCGCCATTTTGGGCTCAAGCATTTCTTTTATTACCTCTACTTGACCAGATTGGACTTAATTCCCATTTATGAAAAATCTCAGATACTTTGTTTCCTCTTTCAGGAACTAACATTTTTATAATTTCAAGTTAACCATCCTAACACCTACCTCAAGTGGTCAAAATGCTCCTCAAGTGTTTCAGAACACCAAAACATCATCTAAATAGGCCAGTAAAGACCTCCATTTTGCTCAACACTATTGACATTAGCTGCTGGAAAAGGCCAGGGATATTGGCCAAACCAAATGGCATGATCCTAAACTGAAATAATCCCATATGGCATGCAAACACAGCCTTTTCATGATCAACCTCATTGAGGGCTACTTGCTAATAGCCTGACCTCAAGTCTGGCATTGAGAAATATTTAACCTTTCCCATAAGGGCCAAAATGTCAACTATCAATGGAAGTGGCACTTGCCAGTGGTTCTAAGACAGCATTCAGCTTTCTAAAAATGACACAGAACCTGTGCGACCCCCACCCATCCTTCTTATCCACCACCACTATGTGAAAACTCCAGGGGGACTTGGACATCTCAGTCATTCTTGATTCCAGCATGTCCTTAACTTATGGATGGGTGTCCTATAAGGTCTCAGTTTCATTAGCGTCTGATCACCATTATCAATCTGCATTTTCACTATGGGAATCTGCCCCAATTCTGTCAACGTTAGCAGCTACATCAAAGTTGACTGTCAGCATTCGACCCACTCTGGCTTTAAATTTCTCAAGGGCTATTATTTCTTCCTCTTTTACTTCTCCTAATTTATTCTGTTCCCTCTTCTACTGCTTGTCATATCTCACTCACTTTATGTACCATTTTGGTAGAGTCCTTCCTACCTCTTCCCCTTTCATTATTTTCACCATCTTGTTGGCCAGATTAGAAAACATTATAGGCATTATTTTTTCTACTTTCACCACTGTTTCACACAAATCCACCTCTTCTGCTTCAGGGCTATATTTCTCTACAGGAGTATTTGAAAAATTCCTTTCCCCAATTTTCCTTTTGTTACTAGCCTACCTCTTCCTGGCACCACCATCCTAGGTAGTAGTCTTATATCATTATCCACCACTATTGACACTGGCTTGCCAGGCATGCTCCCCAATGATGTCGCCACACTATTAACTTATTATTATAATACTGCAGGATTAAATTTTATCTGGACTTTATGTTGGTACAGCCAGTCTTCACCCAGGATCATCTCTCCACAGAGATTCAGGATTACATACAATTTGTGAACACTATTCGTCCTTCCTATCTCCACTGGGAGCCTCACCATTCCCATTGTGGTCATCAGCTTCCCGTCTACCTGGCTAATTTCAATGTCAGATCTGCTAAACCAACCCTACAGTCTCAATTACTTGTAGTGATATTCTCTTATTAGGGATACAGATGCCCCCCCCCGTCTACTAAAACCTGCATTACTTTCCCTTTTATCACTGCCTCACAGGTAAGTTCCCCTTCTTGGGTCAATAAGGAAAACATCCTAGCAGCCCTTTTCTTGGGGTAATGTCTACTTGACCATCCATACATGGTTGCCAACAATAATAGTCCCTCATTATCTTTGTAGTACTGGGTCCTCGACCATCTATCTTGACCTTTTGGTGTCCCAGATAACCCTTCCGAGTTTTGTTATCAATATTTCTATAGGGACAATTTTTTTCTCAGGTGTCCTAGTTTTCTGCAGAACCAGCACCTTCTTCTAGGACAGTTGGCAGAAAAATGGCATACCCGGTCACATGTCCAGCATTGCCTGCTTCTCATTTTTACGGGGGCCACTATCCCTCTTGCTTTTTGTCCTGGGGTGGCCCATTGGTATTTCTCTGATTCTTTCTTCCAGGTGTGGGTCTGGTGACAGGAGTCCCTGGGGGTCTCTTTTTCTTGTATCCATACCATTTGGTCTGATTTCCGTTTTGGCCACACCTAGTGCATTTTGGCTCATCAAAGTCTGGGGACAGTGCCCACTTTGTCAGACAATCCACTGCCCTGTGACCTTCTTGATTACAAGTCCAGCAGACTAACCCATGTCTGTGTGGGCTTATAGAAGCCATGTCCCAATGATCTCCTATTGGGTACTTCTTCCCACTTTTCTGGCTGGTCTTTTTCCTGACCTATGCCCTTGTTCCTTCCCTTATTCTTTCTGCTGCCTGTCTCCACCAGACCTTGAATCCACATAACATAATTCCTTGTCTTCTCTCACACCTTCTCACTGTCTCTAGCCAGACTTACAGACACTGACAACCTAATTGGGGCCTCTTTTATCATGTTGTGTCTGATGTGCTCATTCCCCAGCATATCTATGAACAAATCTGTCAACTAGACGTGAATGGCAGCATTTTCTCTTACTTCTTCAGGGAAGGCTATGGTTGAAAATTTCATTGCCCTTGCTTCCAATTCCTTTGTCATCTCATGCCTTGCCTGAGTAAGCTTCATGAGGCTCCTTATGGTCTCTTTTGCCATTCCTTCATCTGCATATTCTTTTATCAGCATATTCTCCAATTTAGCCCATGCTTATCCAGGGCTCCTTGCTAGGAAGCTCCCTATGAACTCTAACACCAGCCCTTCTGCCACATCATATGCCAGAAGTGCTGTCACTGCCTCTGACAGCTTATAGATGAGGTGTTTCTTCTCTGTTTCTGTTGTCCAGTTTTTTAATTCACCTGAGTTTCCTATATACACCTGTACCCTGAGTACTCCCGACAGGTTTCTAAATCTATCCGATGCCTGAGGCCCATTCACCTCACTTCCTTTTATAGAGCAGTTTGCCCCATCATCTGATCCATATTCACTCATTTTTCTAGCTAATCGCCACATAGGAAAAGAGAAACAATCCGACTAAATCCAGTTACAAAAAAGTATTTTTCTATTGGCAAGGTGCAAGATTTGGCACAAGAAAAAATAGGAAACCAAAAAGTGTCTCACTTGATTTGTCCTGTTGTTGTTTCTCTTCCCAAAGTGGAAAAAATATATTTGCGGAGTTTTAGAACCTTTTAGTCAAACTGACTAAAGTCCATTGGTTCTACTCCCTCAACAAAATGACCTCCTCCTTCACCCTTCTCAGTTTTGATCATGCTCTTCTCTGTTCTTAAGTTCATCATCTAATTTTCTATTGTTGGCTTCACCTGGGTCATGCTCTTAGCCATAGCATTAACTATGACAGACAGGGTCTTATCCTGGTTACTGGTCACCAAATATAACATGGCTGGCCCAGCTCAATCCTGTGTTGTTCTCATGCTGATCATTACTGGCACTGGTCAACTGATGGTTATCTGTTGAGCTTTTATTCTTTCATCTGCTCTGCCCATGTTGTGTTCTTTGATCACAGTGCAGCGAGGATCGAACTTTTGTCTGCACTTATGCACTGAATTGAGTTAGTGGAACTTTGCTGTGAAAACACAACTATCATAAATAATGAAGAAGTCTGCTGGGTTAATTTTCAATTGGTTTATATAATCATTGATACAACAAAATTAAACCTTCCCGTTCAACTCTCTGTCGTGACACTGTATCTCTACTTCTAAAACTTGGAGCAGGTTAAACATTCACACTAGATGTTATGTCAGTCAACCTCAGCAGCAGGTCACATGGGGTTCAACAGCTCCCTCATTTGTTATTGATTCATCTCAGCCTTCTCTAACGACAGCTCCTACTGCCAGCTTCAACCAATCATTCGGTTCATATGCATCTCACCCAACTCTCACTACTCCTCAAAGTTTATGTATTCCTTAATTATTTTCTCCAACTCTGTAGACATGACATTGACCCTAACAAAGCAGACTGGTATTTCAAAACAATAAATTTTGTCACAGGGAATGTATAAAACAATCAGCAATCTTATCAAACAATAATTTTCCCGTCAACACTTTTTAAAAATTATTTTTAAGGATTTTCATTTTGTTTGTCAAAGTCCAATGAATTCTTCATTTTTTTCCTTTGATTCATATTTCAATTCCTGTTCCTCACTTTAACGTTTTCCACTCTACAATGCTCCAGTTCTATACAGGGTTTTCACATGAACTCTTAATCCTAATTCCAAACCACCAGAGTCCCAATAGTGTCACCTTCCTTTCAGCTAATATATATATATATATAGTAACACCAATGGAATTTCTGCTAGATACAATTATCAAATCATCAAAAAACAATCAAATAATGTCTAATGGTGCCAAACAATTACTTGCTCATTACATTTCACTTTTTCTTTTTTTCAGCTTCATTGTTCTTTCTCACATATGATTTTGTCAAACGTTATTTCCAAAGCAATGTAGATTCTGGATTAGCTCCAATTGGCCATATGACTGCTGCATCACTTGGGGAATTGGTAAGATCATTTTTATTTATTACTTTTTAATCTGCCCAATGGGATATCAGAAAAAAGTTGTAGAATCATATTATAATTCTGCTTATTCCTCCACTAGTAAGTCAGCACATTAACAGCCTGCTTGTCCCCTGTCTACAAATTGCTGGTTTAATAGCAATGAACAGAGTAAATCCCTAACCCTTTTGTTTACTTCTGGCTAGCCTTACTGGGTATGCTGAAGCTGTATATATGTCTTGCTAGAAATAAAGGTATAAAAACAAGTCTTGTGATGAGTACCTACTTAGTTCACAGACTGCCACTACCTCAGATAAATAATGGACCATTCTGCTTTAATTGTAATGAAAGATAGGATCTATCAGACACTATTTTGTTTTATTGAGAAAAAGAAAACCTATATAGCAAGAAAGGGAAGATAGAGGAGGTGATAACACTCTCATGCATTTTTAATCTTTTCATTTGTACACTCTTACTTCTTTAAACAATGACCTGTGGGATAAATGTCAAAAAATATTTAAAAAATACTGCAGAATTTCTGCAAGCTCTCACTAGTTACTACTTTTTAAATACTATTACAACTAATACTACTTGGAAAAAGAATAAAGGCTGTGTGGTTTAATTCTAATTATTATAATCAATTAACCTAATTGCTAAGGCAGCTATTATGAAAGCACAAGTTTCTAAGGATAAGGATACAAATTTGTTTCATCAAGGGCTTGTTCTTAGTTTCTTATTCACACTGTTTACTAATAATCATGGAATATTATTGAAAATTGAAAAGCAAAATGGTAATATGAAATAAATACTTGTGAAAAATTTGTAATACTTGACAATGTTTCATCTCAGAAATTCAAATGAACTTAAATTTTCTTTTGCCTGGGAGAAAAAAAACATTTGGAGATTTTTTTTTTTTTGATAATTAAAATCTTTAAGAAATGCTTTTTCAAATATATTTTTTTTACTTTTTGATTTTTTTTTTATATATTGCATATTTTAAATTTTCAGGCTGCATGTCTAATCAGAGTTCCAGTTGAGGTAATCAAACAAAGAAGTCAAACATTACCACATCTGACATCAGGCACAATTGTCAAAAACACTTTCAAATCTGAGGTGAGTTCTGTAAAAATCAAAGTACCTAATTTTTTCTCCTAAAAATAATTTTAGTCAGATATTTAATTATCTTCATATAACATTTTGATTTTTTCTTTTTTGCAATACTAGTTTTAAGCATTGTGATGTAATGGATATCATCTCAGAATGAGAAATCAGAGAGCTGTGTTTGAATTCCACTCAAGTTCATTATATTCACTTATGCACAATTACCTTTGGGAAAGGTATGAATCCATCTCTTCTCCCCCCAGCTATGGGTTGAATAACAATACTGACTGTATTTTATAGCCTTGGTTGGCAACCAGTCTACCACAGAAAGAAATGGTGACCTACTGCAGGAAAATGTTCTGCTTAGTCATGAATTGAAAGTGACATGATCTCCAAAAGTGTGTATCCTGTATGGCACTTAATTGACTGAATTTTAAGCATCTTTTTTTGTAGAGATTTACTTTACTTGCTAAGCACATTTTTTTTATTACATGCACTATTTTATCTTGGATTCTCATTATCCTCATTATCGTGCATTTACCTTTTTTTTTGTTTTTTTTTTTTTTTTTTTTTTGTAGTATAAAAGACAGTAAAACATTACATGTACTAATAAATATATGCATTTTTATTTAATGAAAAATGTGCCTTCTGAAATTTTGAATTAATATTCAATGATTCTTTTTTTTTTCTTTTTTTGCTTTGACAATTCAGGCAGTTTATTTTCTGGGTTTCTTCAGATAAACATGTCTGATATACAGTTTTATTGATGGTCTTGTGCTCTTTATGATCAAGTCTGTGGGTTATAGACTTATAATTTTTACTGATTCATTCAATTCCACTTGTAGTCCCTTTAATATTAGTAACAGCCTTTAAACATAATGAGTAGTAGCAGCCCTAAAATAAAACTTGTATCAGCAGCAGCTCTCGAATATAAAAACACATAAACCCTAAAATAATTCTCTCTCTTCCAGGTTTTCCTCTTTCAAACTATGTGATACAGTAAGTCCCACTATAACATACTAGCAGCATGGCCCGGCATTGCCCGTGCTTGATTCGAAAATCGTACGACTCATACGGCAATTGCTATCACTTGACTTAAAATATTTTTCCCCTTCCTTGCCTTTAAAGGAGTGTCCTTTGCCGTGCTGATGTTGCTACATGCCTTACTTCTTGCCTATCTCACACTGCAAATTTTTTCTAAGCTCTATACTAAACATTAAATCTGTTACGAAAAAAGAACTAAACAAAATGAACACAAAATGATCAACTTTAAAAAAGGACTCGTAACTGGAAAAACCGAATGAAAAAACAATGTTAACAACAAATACTTTTTCACACCCAACCCATTTTCCTGAAATATTGAGACTGGTCATACTACTTGGGCGGGGTTGTTGTTGCCCTTGTTTTGTTAACCCGGTACTTTGGAAACCATACATTGATCTGAATTTAAATTCAAATAAAAAGAGCTGAAAAGTGTTTAACAACGCGAAGTCAACTGCACAGAGTCCAAAATGAGGTGAAAAGCTTAGATGTACTGGGCCGCGTAGTGCAGGCGAGACATTCAACTTAAACCCCCAAAATCCGTATCACCTGTGAGTTAATCGTTTTTTTTTTACAAAGATTGAGTCCCAAATAAAAAATCAGGCTTCGGCATGAAACAGTGACGTAAATTGAAAAATCGGATCTGGGATGCGGCCTGGGAGAAAGAACAAAGTTAAAGAAGTGGGAAATGGACTGCTGAGGGCATGGTCAACGGAGGTTTGTTGAGTCACGCCGGGGTCACACGGCATTCTATGGAAGGCACCTCTAACTGGGCCGCGTAGGAATTTCTGGTTGAATTGTAAAGAATGCCCGAAATTTTAGAATGTAATCTGCCCAAATACCGGACGATCAGCCGATTTATCAATACTTTGAAAGCTTGAGTTCAAATTGAAAATCTGTCTCCGTTACGAATTGACACCGTAATTGTAGGAAGTTGAATCGAAATTTGACATTAATTGCAGCCTGGGTGTGAAAAGAAATCAAAAACTGACAGCTGATGGCAGGGTTGAACCGGAGCTTGCACCCATTTTTGAAAGGGCCCGTAATCTAGTCGGGGTCATTCATTTCTGTACATATGGTATGGTGATGTGAGGCGAGACAATTGATGCTTGTAACTATACATTAGTTGGTGATGAGTTCAATGCTTCACAGTAATGTGATAAAGGGAAGCAAGTGCTTAACCCAAGGATGCATTTGTATCCATCATATGCCGATGTACCCTTCACTTTCAGAAGATCCCCATTCCCATTGGCACCCTGTTTTGCTATGACAATTAATAAGGCCCAAGGACAAACACTGTCTGTCACTGGTGTACACTTAGAGGAGCAGTGCTTCTCATACAGCCAACTTTACGTAGCCTGCTCTCGAGTCGGCAGGCGCGATGATGTGTTCTTTCATGAACACGTGAAAAATAAGGAAGTTCATGGTTGCACGTGGAAGTTTTGAATAGGTCTGGTCTGTAGAAGTCAAGTGACTTACCTGCCAACATGGCTGCCTCCTTCTTCATTAAGTCCCATTATGCTACCTTTTCGGGACCTTGTCAAAAAAAACTCAAAATTCACCTGGAACCAGACCCTTGAGAAAGCATTTCAGGAATCAAAGCAGGTCATTGTTGAACTAGTAAAGTGGGGTGTCTCAACATTTGACATCAACAGAATTACCTGCTTAGCTCCTGACTGGAGTAAAGACGGCATGGGATTTTTACTTCTTCAGAAACACTGCACATGTGCAATCGAACGAGCCCCTGTCTGTTGCCCTGAAGGCTGGCATCTTGTGTTTGCTGGAAGCAGATTCTGTACTGACGCTGAGCAAAGATATGCACCCATAGAAGGTGAAGCAGCAGCTATCAGCTGGGCACTTGAAAAGTGCCGCATGTTCATACTAGGTTGCCCAAACGTTATAGTCGTGACCGACCATGAACCACTCAAAGGACTTTTTGGTGATCGAGATCTCAGCAAAATTCACAACCCTCGCCTATTCCAACTCAAAGAGAAAAGCTTGAGATATTGTTTCACCATGCAACACTGCCCTGGAAAATGGCACAGAGCCTCTGATGCTATTTCCCGCAATCCAGTCACTACAGTACAAAGCCTACTTGATACATTCTCCATAGAACCCTCCCTTATAGAAATTGATGAATCAGATGAGACTTGTGCAACAATGAGATTGACAGCCCTCACATCAATATCTCAATTAGATGATAATCCTGCCATAACTTCCCCTGACCACATTCGTTTTGCTGGTCAAGAAGACACACAATACACCCTATTAAGGAAAACCATAGACAATGGTTTTCCAAACAGTCGTCAAGCAACACCACCTACAATCCGGGAATACTGGGAAGTTCGTAACCGCGTAAGCAATGAAAATGGCCTAATACTACTTGACAGGAGAGTAGTGATACCAACCTCCCAGCGCAAGAACATATTAAAATGCCTACATTCGGCTCATCAAGGAGTAGTTGGCATGAAAGCGCGTGCCAATGACTCAGTTTACTGGCCTGGAATGAATGCCTCAATTCACAATTGCAGGTATAATTGCATTACATGTTCAAGGAATGCCCCAAGTCTACCACATGAACCAATCCAAATGACACCTACACCTGAATGGCCATTTCAACAGATTGTAATGGATTTGTTCTATGTTAAATCCTTCACATATCTTGCTTGTGCAGACAGGTTCACTGGATGGCTCATTAAGAGTGTGTGTTCAATACCCGGCTAAGGCAGTGGAGAACTTTCAGAGGGAAAATTATAGAAATTAAATTAAATTAAAGCACTTAGTTTTGTTTCATCCTCAAGCAAATTTTGGAATAACTAATTTTGAAATTTATGGAGCTTTATAAGCATATACATTCATAATATTAGTTTCACGTGATCTTTAGACTCTGCAGAGTTTTCTGACCTTGTCAGTCTAATTTTACTATACAACCTAACTGTGCACTGGGAATTAGACATTAAGGACACAGGGCTATACAGGGATGACGGGCTCAACGGTAGTGAGGAGTTCCACAAATTTTAAAATAGATAAAATTAGAAAGATAATACATAGTGAATTCAGAAAACTAAATTTAAAAACTACAGTTAACACAAGATTGAAAAGGGTAAACTTCCTCAATATAACTTTAGACTTAATGAACAACATATACCTAGCTTACAGAAAACCTAACACTAATCCCTTGTATGTACACCCCAGTTCAAACCATCCTCCATCCATAATTGAGCAGATACCCTCATCAATAGAGAAAAGAATCAGCATGAACTCTGCAAATGAAGAAATATTCCAGAAACATGGTAATTTTTACAACATAGCTCTAAAAAATATTGGATACAAAAATGCTAACATCAATTATATAAAAAACAATGGTACAAACCAGAAGAAAGACAAAAAAAGAAAAATCATTTGGTATACCCCTGTTGAAACAAATGGTTAGCAATAAGCTAGGACAAACATTCCTAGCTTTAACTGAAAAACACTTTCCTACTGATAGCAAACTTAGCAAGATCTTTAATAAAAACACCTTGAAATTAAGTTACAGCTGCACTGAAAATCTAGAAAAGAATCATAAAAAAACATAATAATAAAATCCTGAAAAAACATGCATGCCGATATCAAATAACAACCCTAAATTAAAATTAGACAAAAATAATGAAAAATTATGTGATTGTAGAAAACCTGAAAATTGCCTGTTGGATAATAGATGCCACATAGAATCTGTGCTATGCCAATGCACAATCTCATCCATTGAGAATCCAAACATTGAAAAGATATATATAGGATCCACAAAGAATGAGTTTAAAATAAGGTGGGGCAACACTAAAGCTCCTTCAATATTATTAGAAATAGAAATCAGACATCCCTATCTAAATATTTTTGGCATTTAAAAGAAACAAATAAAACACCAAAAGTAAAATGGAAAATAATAAATAGAACAAGAACTTGTAAAACCTGGGATGACCGATGCTCTTTATGCCTACATGAAAAACTACACATTATTAAGTTTCTAAAAAACGAAAATTAATTAAATTAAAGACCTGAGATAACAATTTTTTGCCAACACCAACAAATATTCACCTTAAATAAGTAGCTTAAAAAATTTTAAATTTCAAAATCTATAAACAACTTCAATTAGAGTTATAGGTTTAATAACTTAATCCAATCATAAGCTAAAAAAAAAAACCTTTAAGAAGTCATCAACAAAAAAACAAATTGTAGTTCAATATGACATGTTCATATACAAACAACCCTTTTAGGAAAAAAAAAAGTCTTTATGTATACAAATACAAATTTAACAATGTAACAAAAGTGCCAAAAACTTTCTGTCGTTGAAAAAGACCAAATGATATGCGTTGAACAGATGTCATCATTTGTTTGAAAAAAGGCACCCCGACCCTACCTTGACTTAACCTCTTTTTGAAAATAACTAATATGTTGATACAATAGTTGTCAGTGAAAATGAATACCCTACTGCTCCTTATTAAAATGATTGTTTTTTTCCATTTCCATAGAGACTAATATTATGAATGTATATGCTTATAAAGCTCCGTAAATTTCAAAATTAGTTATTCCAAAATTCGCTTGAGGATGAAACAGAACTAGGTACTTTAATTTAATTTTATAATTGAATTGGAAGATTTTAGCTTCTGTTTTTGAAACATGGTAATTCCTATGTAGTGATGGAATCATATTTTAAAAAAAAATAATTATAATATTGGCTCTACTTGTGTATCAAGCACTGTTAATAATATAAACAAAAATACTAAAGAACTTTGGATTATTAACCTAACGGTTCTTTCCTATTTTTCAATTTATTTGCACACACACACACACACACACACACACACACACACACACACACACAATTCCTACCATTATTGACTTATATATCCACTTATAAAATGAGTATTAAAGTTTTTAGCATTTTTTCACTACTCTCCTTTTTGTCATTGTTGCTTTTTAAATAAATTATTCCATTCAGCAAATTATTAGATAAATAATCTTGGTAATGAAGTCAAATCTAACTTTTTCCTCTTCATAGGGTATTCCAGGATTCTACCGAGGTTATTTAAGTACAATAACCAGAGAGATTCCATTCTCTCTTATTCAATTTCCTCTTTGGGAATATTTCAAGGTAAGAGTATATATATATATATATATATATATAAAATCATGAAATACATGATTTATTCTGCTATAGTTATGATTTATATTGAACATTCTATTGCATTATTGTTATTAATATTATATGCTAATCAAGAAGTTATTAGTATACAGCCTATATGTTTTTCAATATAGTTTTCTTGGAGTAAATGGGAGAATAAAGATGTGGATCCTTGGCAGTCATCAATTTGTGGTGCTTTGGCAGGTATGTGCTTCTTTCTAATATATTTTTCACTTCTAACATCACATTTTTTTTTAAGCATTTCACCCCAAGCAAGGCGGGAAGCCACTAGCATGCAAGGGGTTACAAAGAGTTGAAGTGACAGCAAAGAGGAGTGATAGAGGAAAGGATGAAGAGAAGGACAGGGGATAGATCAAGGCATCTGGAGACATCAATTGACATTACATTTGAATAGTTGCAGATTATAGCTATCAGGGAAAGAAGAAAAGAAGAGGGAGTTCCACAGGCAAGATGTGCGAGACATGAAGCTATTGGAGTAGAAGAGACGGCTATATTTAACAGTTTTGACAGTGAAAGAGTGAGAGTGAGATGCCAGCCTAGTTGAACGTTTAAATTCATGAAGTCTGGGAACCGACGAAAACAACTCATCGAAGCAGTTAACATGTAAGTATTTATAAAAAAAGACAGAGGGAGGCGACAGCACGTCTGTGAGAGAGTGACTGCAGACGAGATGCCAGATCAGGGCCAATTACATTGCATATCTGTCTCTGGATTTTATCAAGGACCTTGAGACAAACAGAAGGGGTTCCAGACCATACTCCATGCAAGGGCGAATAGTTGATTTACATTATTTGCATTATTCTGACTATTGTCCTCATCTTTGTCGCCATATTTATTATAACATTTCGGCCATTGTACACTCCGGCCTACTTCAGGTGGTTGGAATGTCGAACTGAACCCTTTATTTCGCTCACTGAGGTAGACTGTTCTAGCTCCACATGCCATGTTTAATGGATGTCAGTTATCAGTTATCTCCTGTTAATTTCTCTCTGAAAGTTCTCCACTGCCTTAACTGGGTATTGAACTCACACTCATTGGGTCCTGTCACAGTGACAGGACCCAAAGTGTAGAACAGTCTACCCCAGCGAGCGAAATAAAGGGTTCAGTTTGACATTCCAACCACCTGAAGAAGGCCAGAGTGTATAACGGCCGAGACAACGTAATAAATATGGCAATAAAGATGAGGACAATAGTACGAATAATGTAAATAATGTACATAATACCTCATCTCAAAAATATAGACAGATACTGAATGGTTGATTTGTAGATTTGAAGGATTGACTCCAGCAAGAAAAATTTCCTGGCGCAGCACAGGGAGCCAACTTTTCTTGCAGTGGATGAAGCTATTGACTATTGTATTTGTTCCATCTCAGGTCAGCAGTCAATGTAAGACCATGCAGTCGCAAAGAGGTGCTCTCATGGAGTTGAGTGTCAGACATACTAATGGGAGACAGGGATGGTTCTCTGTGATGAGTAAGAGAGCAGTTTTGTTTTTGAGGCATTAAAGTTATCCAGCCAATTCCTGCCCCAGACCACAACTGATTGGAGGTCCTTTTTGAGACAAACGGCCAGGTTATTTTTGTCAGCAACACTAGATTTGTTTTTGAGGCAGGAGTAAAGAGTAGTGTCATCCACATAGATGCCTACTTGGGAACCTATGTTGTCAGGAAGATTGTTAATGATGATAAGGAACAGAGTAGGGCCTTGGGGAACACCTGCATTCATGGGATAGGAGCTGGAGGAGAATCTGTTGAGAACCACTTTCAATACACAGGAATGATTGTATTCGGTTGGTGCAAAAATAATGATGTAATAATGTCGTTTTTTGACATATTTTTAATGTCAAAAAACAACATTATTACATCATTATTTTTGCACCAACCTAATATTAAGTCAAACAATCAACCTGAAATTCCATAACTCTGAAACTTGCAAAGAAGGCCGGCATGCCAAACCCTATCAAATTCTTTGGAGATATCTAGAGCCATGACACAAGCTTCTTCATTATTATGAAGAGCTTGATAAACAATTTCGGTTATGACCATAAGCACATTAGCTGTAGAACGGGCAAAGGGGAAACTATATTGCTTGTCAGAGAGCAGATCATGGGATGTAAGGTGCTTAACCACTTCAGCGTTGATTAAAGCTTCAAAGACTTTGCCAAAGAGTGGTAGGAGACTGATAGGACGGTAATTAGAAAGGTCAGAAAGGTATCCAGAGTTCTTAAAGACAGGTACAATATATGAGGACTTCCCACAGTCTGGAAAACAAGATTCATTGAGGCAGTGGTTATATAATTTGGAGAGGACAGGGGCCAGTTCAGGCGCACTTTTCTTCAGGACAATGGCTGGTATCCCATCTCCACCACTAGCCTTGTGGGGGTCTAATTTAGAGATAATGCCCAATACTGATGATGGGGTTATGTGCAACTCACTCAATAGAGCCTCTGTTCTAAGGGGGAAATTGGGTGTGGGTACACCGGAAGAGTCAAGTGTTGAATTAAATGAGAATTTCCAAGCAAAACATTCAGCCTTGTCAGCAGAAGAGGTCAGAACCTCAAAATGGTTGAACAAAGGGTTTGCTATTGTTAAGTATGCTCTTGCAGAGATGCCAATAATCCTTGGAGCCGAATTTGTGAGATGCAATACGTTCTTTCATTTGAACAGCAAATAATGACTTTGCTTCATTGAGGACAAGCTTATACTCGTTACGAGCAGACACAAAGAGACATCTATTGCAGTCAGACATGTCGCTATGATATAGGTGGTAGAAGTGATTCCTTTGATCAATGGCAGGTTCTTTGCAGGGGGTGGAGTTGAAGGAGATGTTGACAGATACTACAGCATGATTGGAGTTGCCAAGAGGGCAGAGCTGCGTGGCGCTACAGGACTCAGGGATGGAGGTAAAACATAGATCAAGAAGAGAAGCCTTACTGTCTAGGTTGTAGGAAAAACATGTGGGGAAGTCAACTATTTGTGTGAGGGATTGAGAAATTGAAAAATTAAGGGTTTGTATGCCTGCAAGGTCAGTAGTAGCGTTTTTAAGCCACTTGGCATGATGGATGTTAAAATCACCAAACATGAATATGTGAGCAAATGGATGGAGAGAGAGCTTTGTCAAAAATGATATACCCCTGTTATTAAGTCATAAATCAATGAAAACTGCAGGAATACTACTAAATTTTAAAAATGACAGCTGTCGCATTTTTGGCAGACATATTAAATTGCAAACAACAACTTCCGGACATTATAGTCTGCCACTAACTAATATGCTTTTGGAGGTTAAAAATGCACCAAGCATAGTCTTACATTGTGAGACTTTAAAAGGATGTTCTCGAGTGGAAAAAAGGAGGAAGGCTGAGAAATTACATAGACAGTTTGCTCATGCATTTAAAGAAAAATTAATAGCTTTGGTTAAAAGGTAAGGCATTTCATGACAAGGAATTTCTGAATCAGATAAAAGATGTTTGTGATTCTTGTTCAGTTTGCCAAAGTTTTAGAAGACCCCCTCCTCAACCAGTTGTAGGATTGGCTCTTGGTAACAGGTTTAATGACACTGTATGTTTGGATTTAAAGGAATATCAACATAACCAATGCTGGATTCTACACCTGATTGATACATCCACTAGATACTCTGCTGAGAGATTAATTAAGACCAAGAAAAGTGAAGAAATTATTCGCAACATATTTTTAAACTGGATATCTTATTTTGGAGCTCCCAAATGGTTTTTAAGTGATAATGGAGGAGAGTTTAATAATGAGGGCTACCAACAGATGAACAAAAAATTGAATATTGAAACATGCATGACAGCTGCAGAAAGTCCATTTATCAATGGTACTGTGGAACGTCATAATCTAATAATTGCTGAATCAAAAACATTAGATGATGAAAAATGTGAGCCAGAAATAGCTTTGGCTTGGGCTGTTAGTGCCAAAAATATACTTCAAAATCATTCTGGATATAGTCCAAATAAGCTTGTATTTGGGTCAAATATTAAAACTCCATCAGTTTTGAATGATCGGTTACCTGCATTGGAAACTGCAACAACCAGTGATGTGGTTAGAATAAATCTAAATGCCCTACATACAGCGAGGAAAAGCTTCATGGAAGCCAAATCAAGTGAAAGAATTTGGAGAGCCTTGAGATATAATGTAAGGACTTATGCGGATGAAGGATTTGTGACAGCTGACTGTGTCTACTATAGAAGACAAAACTACAACGAATGGCGTGGTCCTGCTAAAGTTCTGGGGAAAGAAGGTCAATGTGTATTGATCAGACACGGAGGAGCATTTTTCAGGATGCATCCATGTCACTTGATGAAGGTAGACAAGGAATTGCGAAGTCCAAGAAATGAAGAAAATACAAATTCTTCAAATGAGACGAATGAAGTGTTGGAGGAGGAAGATGAAGGACAATATAATAACAATTCTAATAGCAATAGAAAGGAAGTGAAAGATAACGGTATAAAACCAAGTAGAAACAAAGTTGTAGAATATAAATTGAGAGGGAGTGATGAGTGGAAGAAAGGAATGGTTATGAGCACACAACCAAAATCAACGGGGAAAATATAGCCATTGGCTAAATATAAAACCAGAAGCAGAGAATGAAGATCCTCTTTGTGTCAATTGGGATCATGTTGATCAATGGAGAAAACTTTCTCATGTAACAGAGGGAATAATTTAGGAACATGCAGTTTTGCTTACTTCTGAACAACATCAAGGACAAGATGTGATTGATGCAAAGAAAAAGGAATTGGAAAATATGAAAGTTCATGAAGTATATGAATGTGTGCCTGACATGGGGCAAAAATGTATATCAACAAGATGGGTGATAACAGAAAAATTTATGAATGACAAAAAGATAATGAAGGCTTGTCTTGTTGCACGTGGTTATGAAGAAGATTCTCATAACTTAAAAACAGATTCTGCAACATGCAGCCATGAGGCCATGCGTCTCGTATTGTTAACGGCCTCGGTTATGATGTGGCAGATGGAGACTCTTGGTTTTACCTCAGCATTTCTGCAAGGTAATATGTTGGAAAGAGAATTATTCCTTAGACCACCATCTGATGTGTATCCAGAATCACAGGTGTGGAAGCTGAAAAGATGCATTTATGGTTTAAATGATGCACCTCGTTCATGGTACAAGCGAATTAATCATGAGTTAACTCATTTGAAGGGAATGGTGAGTGCATATGACAATGCACTGTTTCTTTGGCACAATGCCACTGGTGACTTGATAGGCATTCTGGCAATACATGTAGATGATTTCATATTCTGTGGAAATGATCTATTTCAGAAAAATGTGATTGGAGAATTGAAAAAGATATTTCAAATTGGAAAGCATGAAAGTGGAACATTTAAATTTTTGGGATTGAATGTTAAGCAAACAAAAAATGGGATTATAATAGATCAAAATCTATGTGCTTCAGCTATATCCCCAATAGACATAAAGAAAGGAAGATCATTAAGGAAAAATGATGAATTGACTCAAGATGAGAAGACAGAGCTAAAGAGATTGACATGCCAAATGATGTGTGTATCGACCAGATGTATCGTTTGAAGTGTGTAGAATGAGTAATATTGGAAAATCTCCAAAGGTGAAGTTGCTCTTTGAGGCAAACAAGTCACTAATAAAGTTAAAATCAAGGACAGGTTCCATATCTTTTCCCCAGCTTGGGAAACCTTTGGATCTGAATATTGTTTGTTATTCAGATGCCACCTATGCTAGTTTGGAGGATGGATCTTCACAAGGTGGTTTTATCATCTTTGTTTGTGGCAAGATGAACAGAATGGCTCCTATATGCTGGTCATCAAAAAAACTTGACCATGTAACAAAAAGTCCATTAGCCTCCGAAACTCTTGCACTTGGTGAAGCAGCTGATGCTGGTATATTGATAGCCACCATGCTTCAGATATTCAGACTACCTAGATTGCCTGAAGTTCTTTGTAAAACAGACAATGCATCTCTGGTAGAGACTTTAAATTCATCAAATCTTGTGAGTGACCAGTGTCTGAGAGTTGATGTGGCCAGATTGAAAGAAATGATGGTGAAGAAGAAAATTCAAATTGAATGGATCAGGGGCCGAGAACAAGTTGCAGATTGTCTGATGAAGATAGGAGCCTCTTCTGAAATTCTGATAGACTTGTTGCAATGAAGATTTGTATTGCTTTTGTTGTTTTTGTTTTGTTTTTTTTAGGAACTCTAGTTTTCACAAGAAGACACCAGCAATGTTAATCTGAGTTAAGACTGTTGAGTTGTCTCCTCTTGTCTATAGATAAACGGAAGTCTGTTTGGAGTGATCTCCTCTTTGTTGGTTGTTGTTGCCGTTTCCTTTGACAAGATGGCAGTTTAGCTGAGACTGGGTATCTGTGGAAGGAATAGATCATCAAAAAGTTCCTCCATTTAATTGATAAACACTTCCCCAGAAATAATCCAATCAGTAAAATTTTTAACATAAATACACTAAAACTAAGCAGTAGCTGTACAGATAATCTTGAAAAAATTATTTAAAAACATAATAATAAAATTTTAAACCAATACAAAAATCTGAGTAAATAGCCATTCCAAAGCAACAAACACCGATAATACCAACAAGTGTAATTGTAGAAATTATAATCAATACCCATTGCAAAACTGATGTCAAACTCTCTTGTTTACCTAAGCACTATTTCTACTATAGAAAATACAACAGTTAAAAAATTTTTATGTTGGAAATATCAAGAATTCTTTTAAAACTAGGTGGTATCAACATATATAATCTTTCACCAATAATGCTTACAAAAATATGACATGCCTTTCTAAATATTTTTAAAACTTAAATGAAGTTAACAAAACTCCTACGGTAAAAGGGAAAATACTAAAAAAAGCTAGAACCTATAAATCTTTAAATAAACCTTGCTTCTTATGCTTACATGAAAAATTAGAAATTATCCAATTTGCTGACAAAAATCTCTGCTAAACCAAAGAAGTGAATTAACTATAAATTGCCAACACTCTTTATCTTTTACCTTACAATATATTTCAATTTTAAAAATTAGTGTAGCTAACATAGCAAACCAGAACCCAAGTCAAGGAGTGGAAGTGGTGAACAAGACTTGCCTGCGTCTTGAAGAGATGGAGTTTGTCTGGGTATGGCATGTATGACTTCAATTTGAGACGGTCAGATGAAGCCATCCTGCAGAAAAGAGTGAGTTCTGTTGGGGTATATCATACAATACATGCAATTTTGATAGAACAAATGAAAGAAGTGGATACAAGGCAGAGAACGACGATAAATACCAAGAAACCGGTGTAGAGGGGAGAATCGCACAATCTGAATTTGTATCCCACAACAGTCGCTAATTTCTTTTGACCACAATTTCTTATAGCCATAATTTATAAGTAAATAACGGTACATCCTCTATGAGTAATTATCTTTTGTTTATTCAGATTTAGTATTGCTATGTATTGCCATCCAGTTAGTATTATTTATATCTTATCTAGATGTTCCACATTTTTATATTATTTACAGGTTCCTTTAAAAAGCTTCCTGAATCTGAATTTTAAAAAAAAAATTTTTTCTTTTGAAATTTACTTTGTCTGATTATCCTCCTTCCCCTCCCCTCAGTGTCCTTGGAAAAATTGAACATGTCTACAATCATAATACATTTGTTGCTTACATGTTTTCTGCAAATGACAATGATGACCTGTCTAAGTTCTGGTTTGTCATGTCATGAAAAAATAACTCCCTCACCTCCACCCTCTGTAGTGCCAAAATACAAAAGCTATTGTGTAGTGATTTCAACATGTTTATGTTGTAATATCTTATAATAAAATAATAATATATTGCTCTACTTTGTATTGAGTACTTTTTAAAAGCAAATGCTATGAACAGCATAATTTTACTTCATACTTTCTTCCTCGCATTTGAATAGATATATATATATATATATATATATATATATGCACACACACACAAGGCTAGCTCACTGATTGGCCAATACTAATCTTATAACTATTCCCATGCAAATAAGTTAGCAGTGCCACCTGTGTATATCTGCCTTTACCAAACTGCCATTTTGCTAAGGGGAATGAACTCAAAATGTTTTATTTTCGGCTTTCCAACTCAGTGCAAGGCTAACTTAAGGTCGACCATTATCACTACTGATGAAGTAAATACAAACTCTCTCTGATCATTCTGACTCAGCACAAGGCTGACTTGAATTCAATCATTATAACAATACTTATCTTTACTTACCCTAACTTCTAGACCAAAAAAAAGAAAATGGACATACCCAAGAGACATTGATATAAAGGATTTCAAATTTTGTTAGAACAATATAAAGAAAGGGTTCAGCTAGCTGAAAAGACTTTGGAATGTTAATGACATCTCTCAAAGTTGTAAACATTATTATTGTTGCTGCATTTCCTTAGATTTTTATGATGTTTATTATGTTTTGTAGGTGGGATTGCTGCTGCTATTACTACTCCTTTAGATGTTGCTAAAACTAGGATAATGTTAGCAAAAGTAAGTTTCATTTATTGCAATGACCTGATTTAACAGTAGCAAAAATGTTTAATTTTTAAATAACAAAACTAAATTTAACAAAATATACAAAAAATGTTTAATCAGAAGATAATGCAAAATATGCCAACACATGCAATATTTAACCATGGTTATTAAATATGGAAGGAATATATTTCTACATACAGGTATACCTTGGGTTATGCTGTTTCAAGTTAAGTCATTCTCAATTATGTTGTCTGTCAAAAAAATACATGGAAAAGTAAAAATCAAGTTTTTATTTTATTTGACTTTACGTCTGTCTGCCACAAATATTGAAATCATAATATCACTAGAAAAATCATATTAAAATACATACACTTACAGTAAATGTTAATATAGTCATCATAAATCATACAGAACAAAATATGAAAACATCTGTGACTTGGTGTTGTCGTTTTATGTAGTGGTCTTTAAGAGCTCAATATTGACGTTTTCCATGGTAGTTCCAATATCTACTATTTGGCAGCATCATTAGTGCCACTCGTGATTACCATGAAACGGAAATCCAGTTTAGGCATACGCACAGTATACATCTGCTTATTGCCTACTCTCTCATTCTCATTCATTTGTGACTTTATATTTTGCCTAAGTAAATTCCTACTGCAAGTGCTAAGCGTTATGCTATAACGCTGGACAATAAACTTACTATGATAAAACACCATGAAAAAGGTGAAAAGGTTATATCGATTGCTCGATTTTTTGGACTTAAGGATAAGATTTTGGCACATGAAATCTGATGCCCTAGGGATGAAGAATACTGTTATCAATAAGAAAAGAGGAAAAATCTTTGAAGAGATGGAACAACTTCTTTCTCTTTGGATTGATAGGTTGAATCATCAGCGTGCTGCTATTAGTCAAGAAATCATTCACGTGAAAGTGTTGTCTTTGAGGACCTAAACAAAAAATACCCAGATGAGAAAGATGTAGAGTTTAAAGTGAGTCAAGGCTGGTTTATGAAATTTAAAGAATAATCACTCTATTAAGAAGCAAGGTGAAAGTGCATCAACTGACAAACAAGCAGCAGCCAATTTTCCTAAAGCACTGGCTAAGATCATCAAAGAAAATTGGTTTCTTTTTTTACTGATTTTTAATGTTGATGAAACTGGATTATATTGGAAAAAATTGCCAGACCATTTTTTCATTGCTAATGCTAAGCATAAGGCTATATAAGTGATAAATTATTTTATTCAGAATACTATACATACATATCATAAATACTGTAATATGCAATGGGGTGTAGTTATTTGCGATTTATAGTGTGGTTATTTCGATTTAGGTTGTGACCTGGAACCAATTAACAGAGTAGGGTAAGGTATACCTGTACTTAATAGATATAATTAGCAAATTTTCAAATATTACTAAAGCCAGTAGAATATACAACAATAAATATATTTAAGAGTAGTTATTCTTTTCAATTATTAACTAACAATATTTATTTTATCTTCAATAAAATATTTCAAATATATGAAGCGCACTGTTTTTGTTTTTATTCAAAAAATATTTTGCTAACCCCCAAAAAACTGTTTACTTAAATTATCACATTTATGAATGCACACACACATACACACTTTATTATTTGTTTTTTTCTATTTGCAGCGTGGTAGCTCCCTAGCTACTGGGCAAATCATGTCTGCTCTGAAAGTTATATACAAAGAGAATGGTATTTCAGGGTAAGTATCAAAAGCTTTTTTTTTTTTTAATATACAGAACCGGTAGACCAGGCTTAAACTGATTTGGTCTTTTTATCAGGAATATAAGATAATCACCATTGAGATATTGGGAACTGTGCGAAATTAATGATATAACACTTGTCCACATTCTCATGTGAAAGTTTTTTGGGTTTTTTTTTTTTAGATTACCTCAGTCACTTCTCTCATACATATTTTAAAGGTTTCCTTCGTCAAGTTATATATGTATGGGTAGTGTGATAGATACTGATGTGCTATCAGAGAGCTGAGTTCAAATATTCAATTTCTAAGGCAGATACTTATTTGTATGATCTTCTGTAGTGAAAATAACTTAAGCATTTTTATTAAAAATCACCCTCAATTTTTTTTTTTTTTTTAGTAGTATGACCCACTTTATAAAGAGCCACATCTCATGTGGCCCACTGCTAAAAAAGGTTGCCTGTACCAGATTTATATCTTAATTGTTAATATTAATGCAAATTACCAAATGTTTTTCAATGTCAGTGTTCCAGAAAATCAAATAAAAATTTAAAAAAAAAAAAAAAAAAAAAAAAAAAAAAAAAAAAAAACTGTCCTATTTTATATGAGAACATTAATAAAACCATAGTACTACTGAAGTCAATAATTTGATATTTATTTATTTTGCAGATTGTTTGCTGGAATTGTTCCTAGAATTCTGTGGATTTCCATTGGTGGAGCAATGTTCCTCGGAATATATGACAAAGTTAAGGTTTTAGCATCACAGTTGCTGAACAGTGAGAGGGCTGACTCTTGACATTAACTCAATATTATGAAAATATCTTAGAAGAAATCAATCATTTTATATACTAACACCAATGTCATGAGAAATCATTACAAAAATTCTAATAAGCATTTTATAAAATTGTTCTGTTTGTACAGATAAACTGAAGTTTGTGATTTTTAGACTTAAAACTTTAAAATGATGTCTAAGTTACATTTTATAAGTAGAAAATTTACTGAAGCCTTCATATTTAAAATACAAGCTGTATTTTCTTCTCTTATTAGTCAATAACAATCAATATCTTTGTTGAATTTCTGATGACACAAATGCCTTACTGAGATTTTTCTCCAATTTTAGTTTCATATTTTGAGATGGGTTTTTAGTTAGCTATCCTCATCTATTTTGTTATTTTACATTTCAACCAGTTCACTTTTGTTTTCTTCATGTAAATAGATCATTGCAGTATTTATAATCTGAGCTGGGTCTCATGGTATTTCTCTTTGTTGACTCGGTTCTACCAAATATTAAGTCAGATTTGTTAACTAATTCTGGTTGCTAGATAGCTTGAATTTTTATGGGTTTTGTCAATTACATAAGTGAAAACTACTTGGATGTCTTATGAAATAAGTAATGATGGTGGTCATAAGGAGCAGCTAAATACTAGCAAGAGAATTGTAATGACTGTATTAATTTTTCAAAAACAAAGTCAACTTTTACTACAAGATTATTGCATAAAGCATATAATGAAAACATGAGGATTTACAATCTTAGTAAATTGTATTTAGTTTTAAGGTAAAGATTTATTTATTTCAATAAGAATCTTTTAAAATGTTTTCTGTTATCAAGAGATTATAATCAGTGATCCTTGACTGGTATATTTTCCTTTCTGACAATAGGTCACAAAATGACATGACATGTATTTATGCCCCTATAGTATACCCAACGAAAATGAACTTCAACCGGACACAGGTATATTAGTAACATCCTTCTTAATTCCTGATTTCCCTTGAGGAAACAAAAGTAACTGGATCTCAAATTTCAATTAATGTGCTCACTATAATTTACATTTCAGTAAAGTCATTATTATGTCAGACTTATATAAAATATATTTAAACCTTTTGCAGCATAAAAATGGTTTATCCAGAAAAAAAAAAACTGCTTTGCAGATAAAAATCTTTCAATTTTGTCATTAACTGTAGTCTTATTTAGCAATGACCCTATTAATACAATGATTTTTAATGCATTCTTTTAGTTACTATTTTCAAGTTTTATTAAGCTTAGAAGAAAGATTTTGATTATTGTTTGATATTGAATGAATCTTGTCAACATTAAAATTGAAACAACCAGTTAGGTAAGAATTTTTTTTAAATATTGATTACCTAACATTTTTCAATCAGTATAATCTACCATATTAGGCCTTATATGTGGCCAATTTGTGTCTGAATTTCTCGGACAAAGAATTACTATTTACACATGGTCTGCTTCCTCTAATGTGCTCTACAGCCTTCATCAGATTCTTGCCAAGGTAATTTTTAATCTATACCCATTTAGTATTGCTGTTATTTCTTGCCCTTTTTCCACTAGTCTAAGTTCAATATAGCTCAATAATTGAATTTACAAACACTGTCACCAAATTCACGAAACAATGCTTGTTATGCTTGACTGCACTCAACGTTTTTATTTTTTTTTATTAGCTTCTTCAGGCAGAAACAGATAAGTCAAGAAGGAGAAAAAAATATGCTAGGGTCTGTCTTCCTTATGTCAAGGACTTATAGAAAAGATAATATTCAGAAGCCATGCTACTCTATAGAGAAATCTCTGCTGAGTTAAGACCAAGACAACTTCATAGACAAGAATTATATGTACACCATCCCTAGCCTCTCTCTAAAAGTAAGAAAGGCTGTAATTAGGAGCAAGACAACAAAATCAGCAATGGCTGATCATGTATGAAGGAAAAACAGTAGTCACCCCCCTGCAGAATGAAAAAAAAAATCAGCAAATATATTAGGCTATCAGAGCCTCCTTAGTAAACCTTGCATAAAAATATGAAATGGGAGTCATTAATAAATAAAGAGACATGACAAGATTTCCATAGCAGCTGCAGTAAAAAGTAAAACCTTACTGATTCTTCATTCAGAATTGTCCCACCTAGTGGATTAAAAGCATTGATGTGTGAATTTGGTGACAGTAATTGAGAGTTCAATCTTTGGGCCAGGCATCGTGTATTTGGATTCTGAGGAAAGAGAGTGAACAATAACTGAGTAGTACTAAATAGAACAATCTACCCACCCCCCATTAAATAAAAGGCTCAGTTCAAAATTCCCTGAAGGTTACCTGGATTGACAAGCACCTTATGAAGGTTGGAGGCCACCTTGTGATAACAGCAAAGATGGAGACAATAGTCTGCATGCAAATAAGGCACTGAAAATAACACCATATGCAAAAGATAGCATTAGCTTTCTAATACAAAATACATATGAAAAGAATATTGTAGCTACATAAAGCCTAAATATACTCATGTCATGTTGATAGATGCACTGCCAACCTAGCTTTGAAACCACTGATTACTCATTTTACTAATTTCTAATTTGAACCGTTTCAGACCTGCTACATAAAAAAAATAGTTAAGATCTTTAAAAGTGTTCAGAGTCAAATTTACAACCACTGAACCTTTTGGTTGCAAAATGTTGATAGTGATCTTTGTGAGTCATAAACAAATTTTTCATACAGAGTGGACACTTGTTGAATGAGCTACTATATATTAAAATCAAAGATTGACAGCCCAAACAGAATTACAAGATTTTTTTTCATTCCAAATAATTTATCAAAAATGCATTCAATGTATGGAACTTATTAGCATCATAGAATTAGCTTTAAATTTACATTAGATAACACTTTCTCCATTTTCTTTTATTACATCAGAGCATTGCACCAATATTAAGCATTGTTTTTAATTTCTTTTTTTAGATAAAATTTCATTAATTACATGTTAATATATATATGAAATTGAAGTCTGTTTTTATATATATAAAATGAAAAATAAACAATTCAGCAGTCTGTTGCAGAATTAATATGAAACAATGGCAACATTTCATCAAAATTTCAATTTGCAAATAACCAAGTTAAAGAATAAAAGATTTTATTTTCATACACAACTTTGAAGGCATCAACTGTTTACAGAAATATATGCAATCATATAAATATGTATATATAAATTCAAATAATAATGCTTATATTAATGTTTTTTTCACATTTGTCACAAAATTTAGTACATGTATAAAATTATTTCACTATATATATTTCATAAAAACAAAAACCTCAACTATATTTTGTTAAAAGGTATTCATAACATCGTATTTTTAAAAAAACTTTGAAAACCAAATTTGTAAAAAGATTCTGCATATATTAACAGTAGATGTTTATACCATTAAGTATTTCAGATTTGACAAATATTTAAATTAAAGAATGACTAAACTACAGAAATGATATTTCCCCAGTATATTAATTCACATTTTACAATGAGGCTTGTGTTTAATATTTATTTACTTATAACAATATGTATTTAACCTTGTCAAACATTATTCAATTGTTTGTATTAAAATAAAAAAATATTACTATTCTAACTTCTTTCACCATTTTAAAGTATGAAAGGTGGAATTTGACAGTTGTTTTTTTTTGTTGTTGTTGTTTTTTAATAAAAAATGTTATGCAAAAAAAAAAAAAATAAATAAATAAAAAGGAAGGTAGTTAAAATATATATTTTGTCAAAACGCTTGACAATATTATGGACGGTATGAGAAAGTAGAATTTAGTGAAATTGGCTGGTAGGAGCATTAGTAAATGAAAAATGCCCAAAAATTGAATACAATATGGACGGCATGAATAAGGGAACTTCATCCAAAGGTAATAAATAAGGTGAAACTTGCCAATGGATTTAGTATTTAAAAAAAAAAAAAAAAAAAAAAAAGTTGGTGGGGATCAAGAAAACTTTGTATGATAAATATTATGTAAAACATTGACAGGATTACAGCAAAATCTGCTCAGAACAAAATGTAAATATTATGAAATATTCTTGTACTTATAAAATAGATGGTTTGGTAAAAATTTTCATCTTAAGTAGAATAATTAATCTGACTGGATGAAACATTGATTTAAAAAATAAAAAAGATAATATAAATCTGCTAAACATAGAAAAATTAGTTTTTTTATAAAAATATAAAAAGAAAATGTAAGTAGAATAAAACAAAAAACAAAAGTATTAAATTTCTCCATGTTGATATAAGTATAAACAAGAATATTTTAGCAAGGTGAGAACAATAGCAGAACACAAAACTACATAAATAATAATTGTTACAAAGTCACAGAGCTTTAAATTTCATTAGTTTTTTTTCAAAAGAACAATTCTAAGAAAAAATTACAATTAAAAAAAGTAGTAATAAAAAATATCTTTTGTGAAAAAAAATTCCTTGCATGTTAATCTACATAAACTGATATTTTCCCACAAAAATCAATACAAAAAAATTGCTGTCATAAATAAGATATAGATAATGCTTAAAGAAGAATTGGATGGTATAAAGTGGTAAATTGCTAAAGACACTTGATGGTATCTAGAAAATATGAATTACAACAGATTCAATATTCTAGCCTTTACCAGGACATGGATAAATTATTAATGTACAGTAGAAATTAATCATTATAGTGGGTGGGTGTGATAAATTGTTAAGCAAATTTAGCACCATTAGAAATATCCAAAGCCATACAACTTGTTATAAATCATGTACAATGAGAATGATAATTGTTATCATTAAAAAAAAAAATAAATAAATAAATAAATGAAATTGGCCTACAAAAGTAAATAGACTATTATCACACTCCAGGAGCACAGGAATTGTCAAATTATGTAAAGGGAGGTTATTGCTGATTAACCTGAAAGTGGAATAAACCAGCATAAGATAGACTTTAAAAAAAAAGAAAGAAAAAAAAAATAGATCTGAAGTCATTAAGAAAGTTTCTTCATACAATGAAATAAGCAATTGGAGAAAAAAATACCTTCATTGCAAAATCCAAATCAAAAATAGTAATTTGGTATTATGACAGAGCAGTCAGAAGTAATCTACATAAACTGATATTTAACAGAGTAAACAACAGATACCATACATATCTTAAGTTTTGGCTCACAATCACCTTTTTAGATAAATGTTGGTATGAAGTTTGCTGAGCTAAGATTATTGTTTGAATTGTTCAGTATCAGACATGGCTTATTATTTTTATGATTGTTCAAAGCTTTTTGAGGGAGAAAAACCAAATCCTAAAAATATACTTGTTGAGATATTCACTTAGGGCTATTTGGAGAAAAACAGCATTATTTTTATGGAGGATTACATAATATGCCATACAGCAAAAGAAGCTTTAAAATGACATGTTCAAAAATGTATTGACCCTGATGATAAAATTAGTTTCCTGTTTTCATGTCCAGATAATATTCTACAAGAGATTTACAGAATATTTTGAATACAAATTTGTTGAATATCATAAAAAAATGAATAGATCTGATAAATTTGATGCTTGAAAGAATAAGATCCAACATATGCACTAAATTTGAATGTGCATAATCTTAAATCGTTTAGATCACTCACTTTTGAAAATAGAGGCATTTGTTTACTTTTGTCTTGTCTCTGTACATTAATATTTAACTAAACAAAACAATTTGGCACTTTAGACTTAAATCACTTTTATAAAACATAGGTAGTTAAAAAAAAAAATCTTTTTTAACAATGTTCTTAAAAGCCAAAATAAAGATAGTAACAAAACACAAAAAGAAAACAGGAAAAAAAGGTCAATGTATTTAAAAAAATTGGATAAAACTTTTTTGTTTATAATTAAAGCACTTCATGTTAATTTGTGTAAATATGTTTTACTAAATTAAAAAAAAAAAAAAAAAAAGCATGTAAGAACCTAAATGTAAAAATGATACAATATTGATTATTTCCTGAATCTTACAAAAGTGTGATATTGATATGAAAGCATCTATACTAAATATGGTGAATGCTTAAAACAACAACACCACCCACAAGTTTGGTTTTCATTGTATAAAAATGATAATTACATTTATCATGTGAAAATAAAAAAAAAAAATGTATAAATATATTTGGAGAAAGGTGCAGTATTAGTAAATAGTCACATTATATTTGGTGTTTCGTCACTGAAGACACTAAAAGAAATATTAATAAAGAATGTATATAAAATTAAAATTACTAGTGACTCACATTTGTATATATGTAAATCAACAAGATGTGTATCATTGACATTCAATATAATTAAAATGACTATATATATTTTAACAATTTTAAGGATTAGTTATAATCTAATTATTAATTATAATGCTTAGTTATAATCTCATATTTCCACCATTTTCTTAATACATTTGGAATATAATTATTAGCTATTTTAGAATAACTCATATTTAGAAAATTATTCTTAGAGAATATAACCATTGAAATGGGCAATGAGCATAAATTGGCTGGATATATATATATAAATCTTGTCATTAAATGTTAAACTTGATTACATTTCAATATTCCTAAAACTTGAATAAAATTTAATATACACATTCCATCTGTGTATTCAGTCCAAAAATTAAATGTATGATTTATTAGTGAAATATAAAACAGGGTTGAATTTCATTAAAAATGATAAAGTTTCTCCGTGTAAAACTTACTGAAAACTGTTTATAAATACCATAATTATCACAATCGGAATTAAGATAAGTGACCAAGTTCATTGAACACTAACACTGAACTGAAATCAAATAAGACATTAAAATTCAATTGACATAGATTTAAAAGCATTTTAAGATTTTTCAGAATCAGCCTTTTCTTCTGTTCTTATTGAAATCTCATGAGGAGTGCTGGACATTATATTTTGTAACTCTTCAAAATGCTCCTTTTGGACATTATCCAGTTTGTCCAGGCGGCATTTCAACTGTGTCAGTTCTTTTTGGTGACGCTCTTCCTGAACAAAAAACAAAAGAAAAAATATATAAAAGAAAAACTCGTACTGAATATATTTAATCATAACATAAATTTTTTTCTCAAACTTTTAACCAGTTTGTGAAATCCTTGACATGAAATGTATAGAAAAGATTTCAGATTTTATTCAACCAACTGGAGTCCAGACCAATACTTAGGAAATCTGTTTTATTGATCCACAATATCAAATGCTATATGTCATTAAGTCCTGGCTTTTCAATATTACCACACACAACCACTTTATTCTGGATTCCAACACATAAAGTGCCCAATGTCATACAAGAGAATCAAGAAAAGTTTTCAAAGATTTAATGACTGAATATTTATGCTTTTTTGTCATGAGAGACTTCACAAAAGACAAACTTTCTTTTTTTTTTTTTCATGTATTTCAGTTTTTGAATTTGATCATTGTAATGAATCTTTGAAAAATTTTACTATATATACTCATATAAATATCAAGATGTATTTATGCATACATCAACAGCAATAAAAAACTGAATCTCTCAATATCACATAATGGCTAAAGTAGACATCAACTGGTATGTACTGATGATGGAAATAATGATGGTGGTGATAATATTGTATTAACTTATGAATGTTAGAAAAAAAAGATAGAGTAATTTAAAAAAAATTTTTCTGACCTGCTCATCAAACAATTCACTGTTCAAAGTGGCATTAGGCACAGAAGCAAAAGAAGCATCTGTTATCATGAAAGGGTTACTGCAGAAGATAACACGACGGAATTCATTGTGACGTCTTATCATGTCGCGCATCTGATTTTTCAGTTTCTTGTGTTCTTCAGGAGGAATCCAGTTTCTGAAAACAGTTTAAATAAATGTTTAAGAAAAAAAAAAAAAAAGCTAAAGATAGCGAAGCATAACCGATTTCCATTGCTGTTTCGATGAAGTAACAAAAATTACAATTAACAAAATTTAAACAACAATTATTAACTGGTTATTTCACATAGTTAAGATTTGTTTTTTCATGAATTTAAACTATAAATTAGTTTCATGAGTAATAACATATTATACACTAGAAAAACATCAAACTTGAAATTCTGTTAAAGATCTTTGTTACAGGGTCATCAGAAATCCACTGGTTGCCACTAAAGCATTTGAGTAATCAATATTAATGAAATTCCTAAGGTGAATGTATGCTTCCTCAAATCAAGGCTTGCTCTTAAACAATAGTGTGTTAATTAAACATTCCTGAATTTGAAAAGCAATAGAAAAGTAGCTACTTACTCCAAGACCTTTCGGCTAGCTTCCAATTCTTCATTTTTTGCAGATTTTAGTTCCAGTTGTTTCTTCAATGCTCGGATTGCCTTCAAGCTTCTTTGCTTGTACTGAAAAGTAATAAAAACAAAAAATTATTTCAAGAATAACTTATAAATGAAAAGAATTTAATGGCATGTTTAATGATCTAACAAATGTTTACAATTCATTATAATGTGCACTTAGAACAGGTTACATAACGACTACACTTTCTTTTTTATAAAATTACAATTAATATTAGAATACCAAAATGTTTTTTTTAATTTCATGCAGAGATTTTTAAAGATTATATATTTTAGTTAGAGTAAAGGAATCATTTTAGCATCTAAGTAATACCAATAGTATATTTTGTTAAAGATTGTAATGAGCCCAACAAACATGGATGACAGAATCACCAATCACACACACACACACACAGAATACCAAAAATTCAAGCGCATTTACTTTTAAATGGATATTTGCTGCTATAGATATTTTTCTTTCTCCCTCGTTACATTTCTTTTTTAATTCCTGACTTTGAACTTCTAAGGCATCCACATTTTCCTTCCACATCATCTTCTGTCGGGACAACAGTTCATCACTACACTGGTCAGCTTTAGCAAGTTGTTCTTGTAGTCTTTTGGATTCATTACGGTATTTTTCCATGGAATTCCTTAATCTTATGAATTTGTTACTCATCTCCCGTTCTCCACTCTGCAGTGTGTTCAGTTCCAGTTGCAAAGAGTTAATCTGACCTCGTAATGAACTGTTTTCACTTTTCTCTTGTTCAAGTTCTTCTTTCATTGATCGTTCTTGTTCGAGTTTAGTCCTAAAATGAGAAAGTAATAAAAAGCAATAGTCTATTTTCATTAAAATCAGTAACAATAACAAAGCAGTTATTCAGACTGAATAAACATTATTATGATTATCATAAAAATTCATCAGGCAAACAGATATAAAAGCCTAAGAGGAAAATGGCCTGCTTTGTAGTTGAAATATTTAATTCCTCATTGATACCAGAAACCAATGTTTCAATTAAGGTATATAAGACCTGTAGACACCCCAGTGGAATATAGTGCCACAGTCACACCATGCAGGGAATTACAGTTGTGATTTCTGTAGCAAGTAGGTTTTCATGGGGTAGAACTGCTAGTCCCACACCCAACCAGTTTTGAATTCAGAGTGGTTCTCTTCTAAAACTGGTTGCCAACTAAAGCTAGCAAGCTCAGTCTGCCATGCTAACTGGAGGGGGAAGAGATGGATGCATACCTTTTCAAGGGTATTTGTGTGAAATTGAATGGAACAGCCTCAGTAGAAATTTGAATGCCAATCCCACTTTCCATGCCAATACTCTAACAGCACTTCTCTTACACTCCCCACCTGTGGAATTATCTCCTGATTTCTTGCTTCCCTGGTAACTACAATTTTTGAAAGTTTAAATTTTTCTGTCTTCTTGAACCCTGTTCCTTCCTAAATCCTCCCTATTCTCAGTTTTCTCATTTTCTCCCTATAACCCCCTGTGTTCAAATTTACCAAATATTTTGATTGAAATCAACAAATTTAACCATACTCATACCCCATGGAAATAAACATGCCTAGACCCAACACGTTCGAGAAACTGATGGAAAACTTTCAGAACTATAAAGAAAGGCTGGTTGCAAATGACATTTCAGAACACAAATATACATCAGTTCTTCTATTAGTCCAAGACATATGCAACTCTACAGACTTTATCAGCCTCAGACTTGCCCTCAAACAAAACATATAATGAGTTGTGCATGTTACTCCTTCAACACTTTAATCCAAAGCCGTTTGAAATCCTGGAACGACAGAGTTTACATTAGGAGACAGGAAAACTTTGAAACTGTATCACAGTTATAAAACAATTATCTGATTATCGTAACTTTGGTAATTATTTAAAGGAGACCTTCCAGGACAGACTAGTGTGCAGTCTAGCAACACAAAGCAACTTCTTCAAGACCCTCTATCATTTAATAAGGTTTGCTCCATCGCTACCTCCATAGAAACAGCCCAGAAGGATGCTACCGAAATTCACGTGGACAATAATGATGATATACATGTCCTCAGGCAGTCAGAGACAAGGTCAACAAAAGAGAAAAGTCCTTAATTTGCCATCTTGCAATTCTTGTCGGAAGACAAACTACAAACATTAAAATTGCTAATTTAAGGAGGTGGTTTGCTAAATATGCCACAAAAGTGATCACATCCAGCCAATTTGTAGATCTAAGTAAGTCAACAATAAAAATAATAATAAAAAAAAAAAAACAGACAGCAACAGAAATCTCCACAAGCTATAAATGAGGGAGGCAGTGAATTAAAACTCTTTCATAGGGATGGTTTAGGCAAAGTATTTGTCACTGTAACTTGTGTCACTGAAATTTTGTATTCTAAGTGTGAAAATGGGACTTGATACAAGGGCAGCAATTTTAGTGATGACACTAAAGGATTATAAATGGATATGTCCCACAAGCCCTGTCCTTCAAAGAGCCACAATTCAGCTGAATATATATACCAACGAACTTATCAAACCTTTAGGTCACTTGTCCATATTAGTTGAACACAACAACAAAAGCATCCAATTTCCTCTCACCATCTTAAAAATTGGCAATTATCCAGTCTTGGGGAGAGACTGAATGTATAAGCTTGAAATATATAAGTTCCTCCACAATGTCAGCAGTTCAGAAGAAAATGATCTGATTGCAAAACAGAGTGGAATTCCCACAAGTCTTCAGGATGTTGGATGGATGTTGGATTTAACGGCATGTCAACTCCTATTTGGGTCATTTTATGCCGAAGCCTTATTTATTTATGAATTTAAGATGGTTATATTGTATAAAAGGTTGAAAGGCTTTTGGGTTTCATAATCTACTGTATTTTTGGGGATTGCTTTTTCTTGTGATTGTTTCTGTTTGTATATTTTCATATCTACATCCATACATGCATATATATGTCTATAAACACATATACACATACATATACACTATTTGAAAGGGTTATATTTTATTGAGGATCTTGATTTCTTTGAGAAAGTTGTATATTTTATCTGTGTCTGTATTTTTGAAAATTTCTTTTAAACCTTTTCCATTGAGATATTTTTGTCTTATTTTAATTATGATTTTGCATTCCAATAGGATATGTTTTATTGTGATTAGGCTTCCACATCTGCATTTTGGTGTATGTCTTTTTTAATATACAAGAATGGGTTAAGTATGTGTGTCCTATATGTATTCTGGTTATGACGACTTGTTTTTTCCGAGTATTTCCAAGATTATTTCCCCATTTTCCTATTTTAGGTTTAATTTGAAAGTTTATTTCCGGTTTGGTTTTTCCATGAGTTTTGCCATTTGTTTCTTATATATTTGTTTATTTTAGGTTTTAAGTCTGTATATGGAATTTGAAGATTTTCATCTATTGTCATTTTTGAAGATGATTTAGCAGCAGTATCTGCCTTATCTCCTCCTTGGATGCCAACATGGCTAGGAATCCAGCAGAAGATGATATTTATGCTTTTTTCCGTTGAATGTAGTTTATATAGGAGACTTTGTATTAATGGATTTTCCGTTTTTCCCCCCCCCCCCTTTTAGGGATGTTAATACAGATAATGAATCTGAGAAAATAATATAGTTTTCTTCTTTGTTTTTTGATATGAATTTTAGTGCTAGTTTTATTGCGTAAGCTTCTGCACAGAAAATTGATGCTTCATTTGGCAAGCGTTTTTTGATAATTGTTTTTTTTGTTATTGCTGCGCTGCCTGTTTTTTCTTCGTCTTTTGAGCCATCCGTGTAAATACTTTCATAGTTTTGATATTTTTTTTTTATTTTTGAGAATTTTTCAATGTATGTTGTGGGGTGTGTTTTCGATTTTGATAATTTGTTTAAACTTAATATTATGTTTGGATTTTTGATTATCCATGGTGGTATGTTTGATTGGTTGGTTTTAAGTATTTGATTAGACTGTATATTATTTTCTTGGATGATTCCTTCCATTCGGAGTCCTAATGTTTTGATTTTATTTGTGTTAAGATTAAATTTCTCTTTGTGATTTGGTGTAAGTACACAGTTGTGTGTGGGGTTAAAAGAAGGACAGGAAGATAGTTTTAGATAGTATTGAGTTGCTAGCTTTTCCTTTCTTAGTTGTAATGGGGTTTCATTTGCCTCTACGTGTAGACTCTCTATAGATGAGGTGGGATAGGCTCCTAGAGCTATCCGAAGGCCTTCATGGTGTATTGTGTTTATTGTTTTTAGATAGGACTTTCTAGTTGATTGGTAAACCATGCTGCCATAGTCCAGTTTGAAGCGGATCAACGTTCTATAAAGTTTAAGAAGGGTTTCTTTGCTAGCTTCCCATTCTGTGTGGGCTACTGTTCGCAGTAGTTGGAGAGCTTTAAAACATTTTGATTTTAGGTAATTGATATGTGGTCTAAAGGTCAGTTTGCTGTCAAAGATCATTCCTAGAAATTTGTATTGCTGAACTACTGGTATTTCATTTTCTAGTTTTAGAGTTGGATTATTATGTAATTTTTTCAGTTGGCAGAAGTGTACAGATTTTGTTTTTGTTTTTGATATTTTAAAACCGTTTTCAAGTGTCCGTTTGTTTATTTGATGTAAGCATTGTTGAAGTTGTCTTTCTGCTGTGTTGAGGTTTCTCGATCTGTAATATATTGTAAAATCATCAACGTAAAGGCTACAGTGTATTCCTGGTTTGATGTTTTTTATTATGTCATTTATTTTTATTTTGAAAAGTGTAGGGGAGAGTACACTGTGGTACTCCCTCTTCTTGCTTTTGATAATCAGATAGTGTAGCATCTATTTGTACTTGGAAGAGTCTGTTAAAAATCCTTTTACAAAGTTTGGTAGTCGACCTCTTAGTCCTAGTTTATGCAGATCTTTCATTATACCATGTTTCCAGGTTTGATCAAATGCTTTTTCTATATCAAAGAATATGGCTATTAGATGTTGTTTGTTTAAATTGGCTTCTCTTATGGCTGTTTCTAGTCTTATTATATGATCTATTGTACTTCTTCCTTTATTATATCCACATTGATATTTTCATATGTGTTTTCCTTCTTCTAGAAACCAACTCAATCTGGCATTGACCATTCGCTCCATTGTCTTACATAGACAGCTTGTTAATGCTATTGGTTGGTAACTTTGTGGATTGTTTCCCTCTTTTCCTTCTTTGAGTATGGGAATAATTATCAATTCTCTCCATATTTTGGAAAATTTCCCAGTTGTCCATATATTGTTGAAAATATTCAAAAGGTATTTCAGCGATTCTTGTGGTAGTTGTTTAATAAATTCATAGTGGATTTGGTCTGGGCCTACTGCTGTATTGTGGGATTTTTTTATGGCATCTATTAGTTCTGCTTTGGTGAATAGGTTGTTGTAGGCTTCTGTATTTTTAGATGAGAAATTTAGTTGGTTATTTATATCTTTTTGTTTATACTTTTGTAGGTTTTGATTTTTATTCATTTTAGAGTTTTCTGCAAATGTCTCTGCTAGTAGGTTTGCTATCTCTTTTTTGCTGGTTGCTTTAGTGTTGTTCTTTTTAAGATGTATTATTGGGGATATTTAACTTTTTCCAGCTATTTTTCTCATCATTTCCCATATTGTTTTGGTTTTGGAATGTGTATTTAGGCTGTTTACATATTTTTTCCAACATTTCTTTTTGGCTTCTTTAACAGTTTTCCGTGCTACTGCTTTGAGTTTTTTCATTTCAATCAAATTTTGGGTTGTGAGTTCCTTTTTGAATTTTCGCAGTGCTATTTCCCGGTTTCTGACTGGTTTTTGGCAGTTTTTGTCAAACCAGGGTTTAGTTTTTTTATAATTATTTTGCTTTTTTGGTATATTTTCTGAGGCAATGGTTATTAGTGTTTTGGTAAAGTATTCTATCGAGTTGTCTGTGTCTTTTGACTGTATCAGTAATTGTTTACATTTGTTTTTGAAACCCTCCCAGTTGGCTCTTTTCAGTTTTCATCTGACGGGACCTATCTTTTCTTCCTTGGCAGGCTTTTGATTTTCTAGAATGATCGGGTAATGATCACTGCCACATGTGTCGCTATGTGTTTTCCATGTATAGTCCATACAAATTTCTGGATCGCATATACTTAAGTCTATTGACAATTCTGATCCATTGGAGGGATTAAGGTAGGTTGAGGATTTATGATTTAATAGACATAAGTTATGGGTGTTAATTATTTCTTCTAATATTTTACCTTTAGTATCTAGCTTTTTGCTATTCCAGATAGGATTATGACTGTTATAGTCTCCTAGTAAGATTCTGGGTTTAGGAAGTTGTTCCATTAAGTTGTTTATTTCTGTTGTCTTTATTGGTTCCTGTGGGGGTATATAAATGGAAAGAATTGTGATGGTTTTATCTAGTGTCACTTGTGTTGCTATTGCTTGTAATTTAGTTTTAATGTGTACTTTACTTTGCGGTATGTCATTTCTAATCAATATTGACACTCCTCCATTAGCTCTATGTCCTGTATTGTGGTTATAATGGTATTGTTTATAATTTTTAATTTTTAAGTTGTCATTTTCTTGTAAAAAAGTTTCCTGTAAGCAGATGACGGCTGGATACAATAGTGACATAAGTATGAGTAAGTCATTGTAATTAGATTTTATTCCACAACAGTTCCATGTGCCATAGTTATATTTTCATTTTTTGGGGGGGTGAAGTTACCTTCTGGGTTTATATCATTTGTCCTCTCCAGTTTTTTTCCATCTCTTGAGTTTTTAGAAGCTTTGTCTTCAACTGCTTGTGGTGTCCTTCGGTCAGATTTTGGGTTTTGTTTTGGATTTTGTTTATTTTCTTTCTGTTCTATTTCCATATATTCCATAGGTTCAAATTTATTTTCATTTGATATATTGATTCTTGATTTTGAGTTTTCTTGATTGAGTGTTTTCTTGTTCTGTTGTCACTTTTTTGTCTTTTTGTTTATTTTTCATTTTCTTGGTTTGGGTTTGGGAAGAAGAGGGTTTGCTGGAGTTTTGTTCTACGTTTTCTTTCCAGAGTTTTTTGCCTTCTTCTGGGTTAATTCCATTTGATTTGGGTTGTTGAGTTTTATTTTTATTTTGATCCGATTTAAGTTCAATTAAAAAGGTTTTTAATTCTTCAAGGAAAGCTTTTAATTCCTTACATAAATTTGTTATTTCAGTTGTACCTTTTATTTTATCTTCATTGTTTATTTTATTTGCTTTTTCTACCATGGAGGCGTAGGTGTTTTCTTTTGTTATTTTTAACTTCTTTTCGTGCTTCTGAGAAAGATATATTTTTTTGTATTTTATTATGATTATTTCTTTTTCCTGTTTGTAGATACTACATTGTTTTGAGAGGGCAGAGTGGTTTCCCAAACAGTTTGAGCATAGGCTCTCATTTGGACAGTTCTCTTCTTTATGTTCTGGTTCTTTCTCACTACATTTTCCACATGATTTTTTGTTTCGACAGGAATCTCTGTGATGCCCAAATTTGTGGCATCTATAACATTGAAGAGGGTTTGGTATGTATTGTTCTACTTTTATAATTTCATATCCAATTTTAATTGTTGTCGGAATTTGGGGGGAGTTGAAGGTTAGAATGTAGGTATTAGTTTGTATCTCTGCTTCATTTTTCTTTATTGTGATTCTTTTGACATTTGTAACACCTTGAGTTTGGAGTTCTATTTTTATCTCCTCTAGAGTGCACAGGGAGAGCTCTTTGCTTTTTACTACACCCTTTGAGGAATTTAGGGTTTGGTGTCGGTAGGATTTTATTTCTATTTCTTGTAGTTTTTTTTGTTGTATTAGTGTATCTGCATATATCTTTTTTTCCACTTCCACTAGTAATGTCCCATTTTGTAGTTTTTTTACAATTTTTTGTATGACTATATTTGATATAGCTTTTTTGGATTTTAAATGGAGATATTTCTGTTAGTGCTTTGTTGCTTATTGCTTCAAGAACAATAAATCGTGGAAAGTTTTCACTATCATTTTCTGTTTCCGAGTCATTATCCACATGTGGTCTCTTGGAAGATTTCTTTTTTTCCATTGATTGTTTTTATTTTTGTTCATCATCCATGCTCCCTACCCACCGCGGAGTCCAGTATTGGGACATGACAAGGGGGAAACCCATTCGCCTTGCCATGTCAGGACTACGTGAATGATATACTCTCTTTGGGAGGAGTCATTGAGCACACGTGTTCCTTTGTTTCCATTATCCAAGTTTTACGGCTGTGAAGATTTAGCAGGTGTGTCAGATCCTTTTTTCTCCCAAATTGATTGACCCTCAGCCACCGCCTTCCATCACATATTTAGGGTTAAGTGTTAGTTTTGGTTGGGAAGAGGAGTGTCAGTTATAGGTTTGGGGTGGATTATATATGATGGGGCCTTGACATGACCAGCCGATTGATCTGATGCCCCACCAACCGGGCCTCAAGTCTTCAGGGAAGGTATAGCTACAATCAAGGACATGAAAGGACAGTTGAGAGTCAAATCCAAATCAGTATTCAGATACATGAAAACAAGAACTGTCTCATATGCCTTAAGGACAAAGGTGGAGGAAGAACTGGACAAACTAACCAAGGAAGATGTCCTGTCACCAGTCAAATCAAGTGAACAGGCCACACCTATAGTGCTCATAATGAAGCACAAGGGTAGTATCCACATTTATGGTGACTATAAAACAACAGTCAACCCAAATTTAAAAGTTGAACAATATATCCTCTTGAGAATAGAGGACATGCTATCAAAACTCAAGACTAAGGAAAATTCACCAAAATAGATCTAAGGCAAGTATGCCTACAATTAATGCTTGTTGAAGAATCAAAACAACTGACAACCATAAATATGCATGAAGGATTATATCAATATAATCATCTAGTTTATAGCATCACATCAGCACCTTCAATATGCCAAAAGACCATGGACCAAATTCTACAAGGTCTAGAAAAGGTAATTTGTAACAAGGATGATATATTAATCACTGGCAAATCTGACAAGATACATTTTAAAAACATTTGGGGAATTGAAGGAAAAAGGTCTGAACCCTCAGATAGAGTGGAAAATTGTAGGTTTCACTCATACTCCTAGTAGTTTTAGAGATAGGTGCAGTCTAAGTTTAGAGGATGTAAGCGATCTGGAATTACAAAGGAAATGTTTGTTGCAGATTATTTCCACGTCACAGAGAATAAATCACTAAGGTCAGACTTGAACATCAGGGACAGAAAGAAATACCGAAATCTTGATTCGCAGGTGCTATCTCACAAATCACAACGCTCGCAACCACCCGGAAAAATAACTCCTTCTCCAACAAACACGGTAGCCAAAATACCCAAATTTTCCTCCCGATTCGAGAACAACTGCTTTTATCGGCCAAACATTTTTTCCATTCATCGACAGGTGGAAGAGGATGTTCAGTAATTTGCATATCAAAATACTTTTATAGCGACTCCTGCCACGGACTTGTTTTTTAATTCAAATATTCCATCTTCAGCATGTCATGCAGAATACGTGCCCTTTTGTTTGGTAAGTAATTTTCTTTTTTGCCACATTTTCCGTCGTAGAATACATGTGACACGCTGTTGCATGGTTTGATGAGGTAAGTCACTGTTTTCTTCGCTATACTCCCCACTGATATCACCATCACAAATCGAACAGCCTGGAGCAGCTCTCTTTATCCTGATGCTTTGTTGTAATGGCACTATTTCCCTTATGCGTGTCGGAGAGTCATCTCCTGAGGAGTCATCAGACGTATCTAGAGTTTCCGGAAGTTCTGTGTCTGTGGAAGCATCGGATTCGCAGATCTCAATTATCCGCTCACCGTCAGATGATGAATCATCATCAGATTCGCTCAGTGATGTATCAGAATCAACGAAAAGGGGAAGATCTTTTACATGCCATGGCATCCCGTTGACTGTTATTGTTTGTGAACTTACAATGTCCATCACGCGACTCACTTGATACCTGGAGGTACACCGGCCATGGGGAGCTTTCACCCATACTCCGTTCCCAACTTTGTATATATTGTGATACTTACAACGATCAGGTGGTAATGTTGTAGTAATTCCCTTCACTTTCAGTTGGTAACGGTGAATCACATTGGCAGACGCATTAGTCGATGATATATCATCCTTCGGCGTGATATTATGCCAGTATACTGCCTCCATTATCGAACACTGCTTTCTTGCTGCAATTCGCTTTATGCCCCGATGAGAAGTTTCCACTATACCGTTTCCTGCAGGAACATAGGCCCAGTGAAAACAAAGTTAGACTCCCGTTGGTATTGGGTACTCGGGCATCCGATTTCTCAAACTCTCCAGTGATCAGCCATCAGACCACTTCCATGATGCAACCCATATCTTCCAGTTTGGTTTAATAGTGGTGTAACAGACTATCCCATGCTTGGGAAACCGTACATTGCCACACTGTGTTATTTGGAGTCCACTCAACTTTTTAATGGCGTCGAATCCAAGCAACAAGTCAAAACCCAGTAGCTCTCCATCCACTACTAAGACATCAATTTTGAGTGGGTTTGCATTGTCCACGTCAAGTTTAATACTTCCAACTCCGCAACATTTGAGAGTATTTCCGTTTACGGTGAGTATGTTCACCTCCATCACCTGCCAGGATTGACAGGCTGACTTACTCATGAGTGTATGTGAGCAGCCAGTGTCCACCAGTGCTACTCTCTTAATTCCATTTACGTAAATACCCATATATAAATATAATTCGCTTAGGGAAGAGACTGGCGCTGACATCTTGTCCCCTTCTTTTCCTGGATACAATGAAACAATGTGGCCTACTTCTTGACACTGGAAGCAACACATTGTTGTGCGTGACCTGCGTGGCTGACGGGTATCTTTTCGTCGAACCGGGCAGTCCCTGGCAAGGTGATTCCACCCAGAGCATCGATAACATCGCATACTCTCCCGACGTTTAACGTTTGGATGTTTATCAGCTCTGCCTGGTAAAATGGTAGCCGCAACCATTTCCTCAGTTGCAATTTGATCTTACATTATGGCCCGGGCTCGGTCCAACAGTTTATTACATTACTATTGTATTAGTATAGGTGAGTGTCATAAGTACTTATTCAAGGAAAATTGTATGTTCCAACTTACACAGAAAATCATGTTATTAGATTGTAGGAACAGAAATCTGTTCTAAGTCAACAATCCCCTGTATAGATTTTCTCTTGTATATTACACATGCATTAAATACAAGTTAGTAAATAACACAAATGCTATAATGACTATTCACCTCTCCTTGAAAACAATGATAATTGAAATTACTCAGCATGTAACAGAAATTCTGCATGTTCCTTTATATCTGACATCAAATGATTTATTCCAGGCATGTCAAACTCAGGACATATGGAGGGCCACATCAGCCATATCTGCAGCCTCGAGAGCCACACATGCTTACAGTCTTACATTAATCACAGCTAGTAGTAACTAAACTTAAAATACAAAATACTTACAATACAAAGTAGTACAATTTAATCATTTTTATGTTGTCCTGATAATTGACATCACTTTAGACAAACTATTCTTGATATGTCAGTTTGGAATGTCTGTGTAGATCCCACTTTGATCAAAGATGACAAATATTCATCAGTTAATCTGGTTCTGTGAGACATTTTTGTGGCCTTTATAAGTGAAAATAACTGCTCACAGACATTCCACAGAAATGTGGAACCAAACATCACCATAATCTTTGTGCCAAACTTTCTGAAGTTCTTAAATGTCTGAAGAAGGTATGAAAAAAATCCAGGTACCCCTACATCTAGGTACTTTCCTTTGAGTGTTGAGCCAGTCTGCATTTCCAGTAGTTCCATCTGTAGACTTTCCTCTGCCTGAGAAACATCAAAAGTAAATGATGCTGAGAATAATGCACAAGATGAAAAATCACAAAATCTTCGCTGAAATTCCTTTGACAGCAATTCCAGGTAACTGTCGTACTAAATACAGACTCAGTATTAGAAGTTTTTTTTCAACTCCTTGCACAAAGGAAAATGAATAAAGTTTTCATGTGACAACTGGGACTTCAATAAGCTAATTTTTCAATGAAACACTTGATATCATCATATAACTGAGTGATGAGCTTATTTTTTCCTTGTAATTTCAAATTAAGGTCACTTAATTTGGTAATAATATCTACTGAAAAAGCTAGATCTTGAAGCCAGCTTTCATCTTTCAATTCATCGACCCTTCATCTCCAAAAACATAAAATTTAATATCACAATAAAAAAATTGAAAGCCACTGAACTTCTGTGTAGAATGGGACGTTTGTGAACTGATTGTTCATGTCTTCCAATAACTGGCTAAACTGACGGTGATGCAGAGCACGACCTCTGATAGAGTTCACTGTTTTTATGACAAAACTCAAACACATGATCTAAGTTTAAAATCTTAGTACATAAGTTCTGTTGATGAATTATACAGTGAAAATGTTTGAATGTTGATTCTGGATGTTTTCTATTTTTGTACCTAATTTGTCTCCCAACCATATTGGCAGTACCATCAGTAGATAAACATACAAATTTTCTCAAATTAAGGCCATAGTCATAGAGAAGCTGTTCAACTTTCTCAAAAATGTCCTGGTTTGTTGTAGTATCATGCATTGAGACCAGTTCTATTAGTTTTTCATAATTTTAAATTCACAAGCCCTGTACTATTCCAGCTATGTCAACAGTCTCATCCAGGGCAATAGAAAAAATATTCAAAACTTGATAAAGTCTTCAACTGTCGACTCAAATCACCTGCCATTTCATCAATCCGTTCAGCAACAGTGTTCCTGCTTAATATAATGTCTTGAAATAAATGTGACTTCTCTGGACATACAATTTCAGCTGTTTTTACAAGACCTTGCTTTATGAAATCTTCACTGTAAGATTTTCCACTGATGTCGATCATTTTGCAGAGTTCAAAGCTTGAAGTGATAGAACGTTGTCTTTCTGAATTTTTGTAAAGCAACTCTGTTGCTGTGTTAACTTAACCTTGAATTCCTTCCCTTTTGAAATACACACATATCTCCTTCACATTTATCATAAGATTGATGGTTTGTTTCCCAATGTCTTTTCACATTATATTCTTTTGGCATTGCAATGCAGTGATTGCAAATCAAACAGTTTATCTTTCCATTAACAGTGGTACAAAAGTACTGTAATTCCAAATTTTCTTGAAACACACATCCTTCTTCAGATAATTTTCTCTTTTTACCAGATGGAGTAGAATTTGACATTTTTAAGGCAAAATATTACAAAATTATGAACATTTTCACTTTACATTTGTTCTTATTTTGTTGTCAAGGATGATCACATGATTAACTGCAAGTTAAAAATAGTCGCTGACATTTAAAAACAAAAAAACAATTGAGATAAATAAACAATCTAATCATACCAATTGAAAAAAAAAATCTCACTGTTTTTAATAATTTGCATTACCAACACCGACAAAATTCTCGATATACCACGAATATAGAAAACTTTGTGAGGGCCAACAAGATGCATGTAAAGGGCCGCATGTGGCCTGTGAGCTGCCAGTTTGACATACCTGATTTACTCAACACCAGGAGAAACTCATTAAAAGGATTAACAGATATTCTTCAGTTTTATTTAATAGAACATGTTTAAAACAAAGTACTGCTACTTAAATATACTATTTAACAAAAAAAAAAAAAAAAAAAAAAAATAGATGATAAAACAACTAAATAGCTATATACAATCTTTGTGTATATCAACTTTAAAATAATTTACCTAAGAACAAGTAACTCTTTTTCTAGTTGGGCTGTAGTGTCCAAAGCTTCTTTTAGTTTATCATCGAGATATTCTTTTTCTATTTGCCAAGTTGTTTCTTCTTCAGACTTCTTCCGATATATTTCTTGCAATTTTGCTTCTAATTCTAATCTGGGAAAAAAAAAGTCAATAAGTTTGAGAAATTTACAAGAAATAAAGTTGGTTGGAAGAAAAAACAAACAAATGAAGCAGAATTTATTAATGAATCATTCATACTTTATACTGGCTGAATTTAACAATTATGCATATCTCCCTCTCTCTCTCTATATATATATATATATATATATATATATATATATATAGATATAGATATAGATATATATATATTAAAAAAAACTTAGAAAATTTATTAAATAAATTCTCAATATGAAATGAAAAATTCCAGTAGAAATGACATTAGAATGAATTAAGTTTTCAACATATTAATATGGGTTATATCAACACTCATTTGCCCTAAGTTTTATATAAGTGTCAGCAAGCAGTAATTTATAGTAAAGAAGTAGAAAAGATAGCTGGAATTAATAATCCATTTAAACACTAATCTTGTCAGAAAATGCAAAATTAAAAAATTTTTTTAAAAATGTCTGCAGATTATAGCTGTATATGTGAGGAAGTTAAATAAGCCTGCTCATCATAAAAAAGATTGGATATATAAAAATATTATTTTTACTACTTTAAAAATATTAGCTTTGAATAAATGTTTAATTGTCTAGGTTGTTTTTTTAGTATGTTCTTTTAAGAGAGATGTATTTTTATGAAGGCCAGTGGAAAAAATTGTTACACTTGTAAATCTTCTTTGGCTCGACAGTTAAAAACCACCAAAATTGCAATGGATCCATTTCAAGTTTAGGGAAAATTATTTTTTCATATATACTGATCAATGAGAGACATGGCCCCAAACCCTAGTAAGAAACCAAATTGGGGACTTCTGAGGATATATTTTTCTGAATAAATGGAACTCAGGTCAGTAGAAGAAGGGAAAAGACTTTCTGACATCAATAGGACATGGCAAATCAACACCAAGCTGCAGAAGGCATTTGACATAAAGAAGAGAGCATCATGAAGGCACAAAGTTACAAGTCAGCTGCAGAGAGACTAAAGAATTTTGAAGTTCAGGTGAAAATTCTCCTGTAATTGAACAACAAAGAACCAAAAGAATTCAAAATTTTCTCAAGCATGAACTGTGTGAATTTAAAACAGACTTTTCTAAAATTACTATATGTCCCAGAGATACTCATAGGGCAAGTAGGTGCTTTTGTTTTTTTTTGAAAGGTGATTGCACTTTTGTTTTTCTGCCTTCTTGAATTGCTTTCCCTTTCATCATTTTCAAAATCCTTGTCTTTTTCTAAACCAAAATCATATTTTTTTTCTATTTTTCTTCCATTTTTCAATGGTAATCACTTTTTCAAAAAGTCAGAAATTTGTTATCCTGCTTTAAAAGAAAATTTTTGTGCAAATTTTGTATTTGTACTTTTTTTTTTTTCTTGTCTAATAAATGTTTTTCCACTAAAATTTTATGCAATGGTTGAGTTTTACTTGTTATCTGCACCTATTTTAACCTCAAGAAGAGAAGTATGTGTTCTCTTCTCCCTTCATATTCCTACTGACTAGGTTTTTGTGTTTGGCACAAGAATTTAGATTTGGTGGGAAGTTAAAATTTTTATATTTTGCACAAAAATAACAAATGTGGACTTTGTTTAATTTTAACATTTTTACAATATATTAACTTTCTTCTTTACTTTAGCTAATACAAGACTTTAATATGCTCTTTTTATTTAAAGTTAATCCAGTCAATGAAGAACTGAATTCGCATACAAAGAAATGCATTGACATTTTACACAAATGATTAAAAAAAAAAAAAAAAAAAAAAAAAAAGTTTCATGAGAAAAAGATTTGCTTTCTTTACTTTTGAGCTTCAACCTGGTTTTGTTTTAGCATCTCTTTTTCCCTTATGATCTGGATTTGTCGTGACACTTCTCGCTTTTTCTCCAATAAACTCTCAGCCTGCTGCTTACTCTTCTCTTCAGCAACTTCCAATAGAGCCTTCAAATCTGAAAAATACAAACAAATGCTCAGAGAAACCAGATTTTTAAATATTTGAAAGCAGTTTATAGGAGAAATTTCTATCTAGATAGTATTTCTAACACCAGTTAACAATTTTTTTTATGAACATCAATATTGACAGATATCTTAAAAAGTCCAGTTTCATAACTTTTTGTTTAAGTTTAGTACGTATGAATTCATAAATAAAGATAGACCTTTTGTAGTGTATTCTGTCCAATATTTTAAGTGGTTACATTCTACTGAATATGAAAACATTTGGAGTTTTGTAATTTGTGTATACTGGAGAATAAACAAGAAATAGGAAACATTTCATTACCTCCAAATACTGTTTAATAGAAAAAAAAAAAAAAGACATGGGCCTTAATCACATTTCAATCTTTTTTTATTTTATTTTTTTTTTTTTTACACAAACAAAAAGCACAAACATTTTTTTAAAATTTACAATTATTTTTTTTTAATTTTACCACAAATGATATTGCATAATACAAAATGTTTGATAAATTAAAAATGTGAACACTATCTAATTTTTTTAACATATGTCTTGACTGTAAGGTTTAAGATCCATTTTTTACAACATAACTAGAAAAACTAAACATGATTGGGGTGCTAAGACAAAAAAAAAAGAAAATTAAAAAACAGAACAGGGAAAGCAAAAAAATTCTTGTACCTTTTGCATAATTTGTCAGTCTATCACATTCTCGTTCAATTTCACCATGATTCTTTGTCAAATTCATTTTCAGTTCCTTTATTTCAAGTTTGTGCTGCTGAATCAGTTGATCCACTTGCTTTTTCAAAACAATGTTTTTTTGATCAATTTCATGTTTCTCATTTGACAATGTCGTTTGTATGTGTTCAATCTCAGTGATTTCTTCCTGAAGTTTCTTGTTTTCTATTAACAGGCTTTCATTTGAATGCTGAGACAGACAAGCAGAACATTGTTTTTTAATCATAACAAAAAACAAAACCATATTTACCAGGATGCCCTCTTCCCTGCCCCCCACCCAATAATTGATCTTCTGTCTTATATGCAAAAAACAATACTTATCCATGACTATGGTAGACTGAAACTGTTTTATGGATATTTCCTGCTCCACATCAAATAAAATAAATGAAATAACAAGTAATCCTGGACATTTAAAGTTGGCAGTGGGATTTTTAGTACTTGTAAGATGTAATTTTGGAAAAGTTTGAAAACAGTAATTTAAAAGAAATTCAGCCATCAATCAAAGGAAGTTAATACAAGACATTAAAAATCTTTAGAACATCTAAAAATACGCAGGAAAACAACATATCAGAAATAACAGTTTATTTTGCGAAAATAAAATTTCAAATTTGAAGTTTAGTGCTATTTTTGCTTGAGGCTATGGCTATAATTTTTTCTGTAATCTTCATTCTTATAGGTACCTCCACTTGCTTGCTAAAAAAACAGCATAGGATGATGAAAAAAATCCCCAAACTTAAAAACAAAGTTTTATCAAAATGTTTGTTATTATTAAGAGGACCAAAGTGTCTTTTTATTATTCTATTACATTTTTTAATCCTTTCTAGCACATTCAAAATTTTGGTTAAAATCTTGTTTTTTTTCGGCAGCAGTCGACATAATATTTACAATTAGCGTTTTAATATCTTATTTTTAGGTGAAAAAACACACTGATTTGGAAATTCTTGCAAAAATCAAATAATTGATGGATTTTTATGAAACTTTCAGGACTTAGTCAGAAATGAATTAAATTATTTTCAATTTTTTTTTTATATATATGTTACCCACCCTACTAACTTAATTTCATGGAATTTTGAGAAATTAAATTGCAATTTCAAAATTTGTTTTAGTAGTTAAAAGTAGGACTCCTCAGAGAATTTAAATCATCATTTTTTTTTTGAAAACAAAACACCCAGTTACCGAAAATCTGCTCTGATTTGTAAAATGAAAAAATGCAATATAACTGACATTATTTAATTAGAAAAGTTTTTATAAATAAGATTTATTAAGGACACTACTGTCTTGAGAAAATATTTTTTTCTATGAATAATGAATTTTTACAAGAATTGTTTTCATTTTTTTAAATTTTAATTATAATTATTTATAATATTATAAATCATTTAAAATTATGCATCACTTCAATCTAGTTAGATGATATTGTTATTTAATGAAAACTATATTTATGAAAAAGTTGAAAAGCTCAATAAAAGTTATTTACACCCTATATTTTTTTTTTTTATGTATATAAAATATTACGTAACTTGCCTGTTTGAAAGTATGGTCAACCATACATGACATAATCAAAAAATAAGAGCAATGACTACTGTCAATTTAAATTCAACATTCCTAAAATTAGATTACAGAGAATATTTTCCAACATTTTTAAGATTACCAAATACTTAAAAATTATATAAAAAAGGCACTCACCAGTCATTTTCTTAAATTATTTTTTAACAGATAAAGTCTCTGTAGAACAACAGTAAAGGTGTTGACAGATTTTATCATCTCTTGGTAAGTGATCTATGAGTGACAAACAACAGTGATAAGTACATAATCACTGCTACTGTTTGTTTTAAAAATCCATTTCTCTTATTTTAAAATTAAAGTAAATAATCAAATCAGATTAATTATACTTTAAATCAGCTGATATTCCTCAAATAAAGTTTCAGAAAAGTATATTTTTGGAAGATTTTTAAAACCAAAAATTATCTTTTGTTTACAAAAAGTGCCGAAATGTGCCAAAAATAGCTGATTTTGTGAAAACCAAAAAGTTGAGATTCCAATCAATAAAATTTCTATTTGAAATACATCAGAGTATTTTGCTTACTGGAAATAGTAAATTTAATCATTTAACTTTCAATTAAAGCTAAAATGAAAGCTTCAAGAACGCTTTTACATTTTGAAAAATTCCTTTTATAAACTTGAAATACCAAAAATTTAGTGGAGATACCTTTTTAACAGTAAACAGTTTGCTTGAATTACAGGGTCAAATGTTAACAAAAGTGAAACCAGTTGTTTATTTTCCTTCTGTTCTAAGAAAAAAATATAAAATGTGACAAACTTTGGGAATAATTAAAACAAAATTACCTGTAGATTTTTGATATTTGTTGCAAATTCAGTTTCATTTTTGGTAAGAAGACGTTTAACCTGATCAACCTCAAGATTTGCTTTTTCCCGTTGTGCTCTCATCTCTTCAAGTTCTGTAAGGGCAGTTTTAATTTGCTCTTGCAGATTCATATTCTCTCTCTTAAGTAACAAGATTTGTTCAGAGTCCTTTAAAGATTCATTCTGTGTTTGAGACAAGAGACGCTCTTTCTCAGCTCTTACATTGTTTACCTGATAAAATAATGAAGTACTTTGAAAATTCAATTAGAAATATGCAATATAGGATTCAGTATTTGGATTAAGTCTTAAAAGCATAAAGCATTATATTTGTTTACTGAATCAGGTTGCTGAAAGACAATGTGAACTGCAATAATGGTAAAGAATTTGATTTCTAACAGTAAAATAAAAGATGGCACTTTAGCTATAGATAACTTTTGCACTATAAATATTTACTAAGGATAGTTTAATTCTGGCACAAGGCCACAAATATGAAACTCACTGCTAATGATCTTCTAGCCTAGCTCAATAACCATTACACTACTGTTTTATAATTGTAATGCAACTATTGTCGGTGGTGAAAACGTATCTTAATTTGGAAAAGCATTGCAGAGAAATAACTGACAATCTATTGAGGATTAAAATGATCTTTACTGCATAAGATCCTGTGTGAAAATACAAATATAAATGAAAGAGAGGCAGGAATATTGGCTTAGAAAAATGCAATGACAAACAGATATTTTTGTTCCTTTTGTTCAATAAATTTATATCAAAGTGCACTTCTGAAATTAGTATGACACAAAGTTACAAGTGTGGAATATCCAATGAGGATTAAAATCACTTTAGCAGTAATGGTCTGTGAGACTACCTAGCTATCCATTGATTCATAGCAAGATATCTATCAAATATGTTTATTCAATTTACCATTCTGTTAGATGTTCATAAAAATTGCAATTATCTTTAAATATATTCACAATAAGAATATACATTTGTATAGACTTGTGTTTTGATTTACACTGTGAAATGTAACCTAAAGATTTTTTTAGAATATGCATTCATGTTTGTCTATATTTGAAATGAGGTATTTTAATTATTTACACTATTGTTTGGACTGTTGTCTGGACACATCTTTATTGCCATATTCACGTTTCAGCCATTGTACACCCCAGCCTTCTATTTCCACGTGCCATGCCTCTTCCAGATGTCTCAGTTTAACTTGACTGAAATTTTTGCTCACCACTACAGTAGCCAGGTATTGAACTTACAATTTTGAGTCAAGTCATTTGATCCAATCAATGCTTTTATTCACTGAGCCATGTGTCCTTGTATGAATTTTTGGAACTTATAAACTTAATGTCTAAGTAATCATTTTTAAACAGAGCTCATATTGTAATTTAGTTGTTATTATTGCTAGAACTATGTGTTACTGGTTCCTATATTGTATTCATTTCTATGCTTGGCCAGCTTAGATTTTTGTAGCCTAGCATATGTGCTGATTCCTTAAGTTTTTGTATTTTCCAGTGATGTTCTCTATTATTTCAACTTCATTTCACAGGGGGCAGTAATCTCCCTTTTCCTCCATATGTGGCCAGCTATGTATGATTTTTCTATTTCCACTTGTGTTATGGCTTTACAATGTTCTTGCAGTCTGACCTTAAGGTGGTCTGTTTCTCCTTTATATTTCTTACCACAGCTGCACAGGTTGGTGTACAAATTTTCTTTAGTCATGTTCTCCTCAAGGGGGGGTATTACTCGAAAGAGATATCTGAAGTGTTGAACCACTTTTGAAGGTTGTTCTGATGTTATATGAACCACAGATCTTTTGTATTTTTCCTATAATTCCTTCACATAGGGTAAACAAACCAAAGCTGTTTTCTGAGTATTGTTATCCTCTTGTGCCCCAGTTGGAGTATTGTTATCCTCTTGTGCCCCAGTTGGAGTATTGTTATCCTCTTGTGCCCCAGTTGGAGTATTGTTATCCTCTTGTGCCCCAGTTGGAGTATTGTTATCCTCTTGTGCCCCAGTTGGAGTATTGTTATCCTCTTGTGCCCCAGTTGGAGTATTGTTATCCTCTTGTGCCCCAGTTGGAGTATTGTTATCCTCTTGTGCCCCAGTTGGAGTATTGTTATCCTCTTGTGCCCCAGTTGGAGTATTGTTATCCTCTTGTGCCCCAGTTGGAGTATTGTTATCCTCTTGTGCCCCAGTTGGAGTATTGTTATCCTCTTGTGCCCCAGTTGGAGTATTGTTATCCTCTTGTGCCCCAGTTGGAGATGCTGCCATGTACCAAATGTCTTTGTTACATTGTAGGGTACTGTTTATACTGATCATTTCTTATTCATAAGTCTCTGGGTTACCACTTATGACTTTTGCTCAATGTTGTAAGCAGTGAACAATCCCTTTCTTTACACTGTATGATTGGTGTGAGTTGAAGTTGAGATACTGTTTGGTGAATGTTGGTTTGCGGTATATGGATGTTTTGAATCCATGCACTGTTCAAGATATTAGTACATCCAGGAATAGGAGTTGTTGTTTTCTCTCTCCATCGATGATCTTATTGAGTTCACATGGTCCAGTAGTAGCTGGACCTCTTCCTAGTGTGACCAGAGCATGAAGGTATCATCTACATATGTCAGCCATAAGGTTGACTTTAGTGATGTGAATTCTAATGCCATTTCTTCCAAATATTCCATATATATGTTAGCCATTGCTGGTGATAATGGCAAGCCCATTGCTAAGCCTTCATCCTGTTGATATATGTCTGATCCCATTCCAAAGTGTGTTGTTTGTGTACAGAAAGTCAGTATCTCCATCAGGTTATTTATTTGTATACTTGTTCTCCTAGAGATGAGTTCAAGGCTAATCTGTTCCTGAGAGACTGGCCTCCTCCATGGGTACTTTGATGAACAAATTCACCATGCCCAGGCTTACCATCTAGTTGGATTGGATGGGAGCATTTGATTATTCCCATTAAGTGGGCAGAGTTTTGGACATATAAAGCTGACTTTCCTATTAATGGTTTAATTATATCTACTGGGAAGCAACTCAGAGGGTGTCAGACAGAGCCCTGGCAGCTAACAATTGGCCTGAGTGGTGTACCCTCTTTGTGAATTTTGGGGACACTTTATATGTAAGGTAGCTTGGTGTGATGTGCGACAACAGCAGTACATCTTTGAGAAGTGATCCTTGTTCTTGATTAGTATCCGTGACATTTTTTGTTCTGTTTTCATTGTTGGATCTTTACCAAAGCTACCATTCCTAATGTGGTCTTCCAGTTTTTCTGTATCTTCCATTTCGTCCATCCTTACAGTTGCATTGCCTTTGTCAGCTGGTAGTATGATGGTTTTCATTCTTCTGTAGGGTTCTGATTGCCAGCCTCTTCAGCTTTGTGATGATCGATTTGGGCAGCTTGGCTTTCTCCAGTATATGTTTCACTTTCTATCTTAGCCCAGCCACCTGAGCCTGAGGGATGTTCAAGATATTTCCTCAATTCGGACAGTGATGTCCAAGTATGGTATCTACCTGATGCTTGTGGCAAAGTTGAGACCCTTGTTTAGTACTGACTCTTCAAAGGCATTCAGTTGGTATTGACTGATGTTGATTACTGCCTTCTCTACAGGGTGATGGACTGTGTGTTTCACCTTCTGACCTTTCAATCTGTTTAATTTTTGTACTTGGTAGGCCTTGACCACATTGAATTCAAGTCTGAAGAATTTATCCAGGTCATGCTGGACCCTCTTTCATTCTTCTTTGTTAATAATTCTGTTGAAGAAGGCCTTGAGCCTCTGGAAAATATCAGATTGCAGTTCTGGTTTTATTCAACGGTTGTACTGGATTCTTACTCAAAAAAGGGCGTATCTCACTTTTTCTACAACCAGACAGGCTCTCCTTGAATTGACAAAGAGTCTTGGTGCCAAGCCTGAAGGGATAAGTCATAAGTCTGCACTGGTGTAGGAATGTTAGATGGTTGTGCCAACTTCTGGTGGGACCTTCCTAATTGTTTCCATATTTTTGGTATGATGCATCCGTACTGATCCTTCAGTTTATATTTCTGTGATGAGGTATTGTAATTATTTACACTATTTACATTGTTCAGACTGTTGTTGTCATCTTTGTTGCCATATTCACATTTTCAGCCATTGTATACTGTAGCCATTTTCAGATGATTGGAATTTCAAATTTCATGTTGCATTCACATCAAGAGTCAATAAACAATTTACAGATTGAAGAGGATCCTGGTTTATCTTAATTTGCAAAGATGAAACTACAATATACTGAAAAGATCTCAGCCCAAGAAGGGAATGACCTAGAGTCTTGTAACATCCCGGATAATCCAAATATTCATCCTATAGTTCAGCACATTTAGTATATCATTTCTCAAGTTTATTTCACCCTTCAAAAAAATTCTTATTTTTATCATTGAAATACTTCACTGTTGCTACTATTACCTCCGAATTGTCTGAAAATTTCCACCATTTCAGGCTTTAAGGTTAAAATTTTACAATATAAAAGAACAAGAAAGTCAAATAGAACAAGATCTTGTGAGTAGGGTGGCTGGTCTTTGCACTAAAACATCAAATTCTTCAAAACAACCCTCATCAGCAGATGCATTTTACAGCAAAAAGAGAACACTTTTCTACAGTTTCTCTTTCAATACCCACTTGAAGCAATACAGTATTAACTGTTTGGCCCAGTCATCAAAACACCCTCATCTTCAAAAAAAAAAAAAAAAAAAAAAAAAAAAAAAAATGTAAAAAAAACCCCCAAAAACAAAGCCCTTTCATACTTACTTTTCAGTCTTGAATCTATTTAGCTATGTCACCACTGCATAGATTATTGTTTGATTTCTAATCATAATTCTAGAACCATGTTTCATTAACAAGTCATTGCAAAAAATTATCGCTAGATGATTCAAAATGTTGCAAATATCAATTTGGAGGTGTTCACTTGATATTGTTTCTGGTCAGCATTCAAACATTTTGGTACCCACAGGATAAAGGCTTCTGAATTCCCAACTGCTCATGAATTATAAACCCAACAATTCTATAGATACCTCTTGAGCATCAGGAATTCTTTTGACTGACATTTGTTGATTGACTAAAAATTAATTCATAAACATGCATAACAATTTTAGTTAACACCACTGAAGGCTTGACCTTGGGTCTCAAAATCTCCATGCTGAAAGTTAACACATCACTTCACATTTGAGTATGATGGACATTTCTAAATTAATGTTTAGATTTCTCCTTCAGAAACAGAAATATCATGATAGCCCAGGATTCAACACTTTCATTCCACCAATAGTTTCAGTTCATTGACAGAAATCTAATTAAAAAAATATCTACAAAGATTGTCATTCTCCAAGTACAGTTACAAAATTTTGGCAAGTGGATTAGCCTGAGAATTTTTTAGCACCTCTTCATAGTTTTCTACCATACAATGACAGGTGTCCAAACAGAAATTTTAAGTATCATAATAATAGATCAGATGGTTACTGCCTTAGTAGTATTATGATGAGAATCTTTCAAGTTCTAAATGCTTACTAAAAAGGGACAATCACTTTCTATTTACTTTGTATATGAAAAAAAAAATACATACAAGTTTAAGCTAGTCAAACAATTACAAATATTGACTATCTTCAATTGCTGTCAAGATAAATCTGATACAACATTTATATACTATCTTCTGCAAGCTAAACAGGCATATTTCTTAAATCAAATAACACTAATCAAGGTCAAATTTGAAATCTCAACCTCAAAGAGCCTACACCACCAAATGAATTTGCCTCAGACATACAAACAGATATACATAATAGATGTATAAATAAAAATTTTGTCAACTTAAACTTTGAAATAAAAATGGTCTAAAATGTCAAATTGTATTTGAAAGATTTTTGTTTGACCAACTAGAATTTACCTCTGTCTCTAATTTTTTTTTCACTTCCTGCATTGACATTTTATGATGCACTGCTTCTTGCTCACATTTTGTTTCAATCAAGGTCAGCTCATACCGTTGTCGGTTGCAACAATTCTTAAATACTTCAAGTTCTTGCTCCAGCTTTTGTAATCGGTCCTTGTAGATATTTTCCACTTCAGAGTAACTCTCAAGGCGCATCAGTTCGACCTGCTGTGGAGTAACCACTTTTGATCTAAAGTTGCACAGTTCTTCATCCTTGGCCAACAAATTTTTCTTGAACTGTTCTTGATCACTTTTAAGCTGCTTGAATAACAGTTTATTTTCCTCTGCTTTTTCACAATATTCATTTCTGATTTTCACATTTTCTTCTTGCAACCTGAAAAAAAAAAAAAAAAAAAAAAAAAAATTTTAATTTTATATAAACATCTCTTTGCATCATTAGTTTTCTTCACATATTTCGTTACATCCTTAATCAATTCTTTCCATAGCAAGAATGATTTAAATGTTGAAATAGTCTAACTAGAGTTACATTTAATCAATTAAGTTTGTCACAGTTCCAAAGCTAAAACATGTTCATGGACAGTTCTTTACATTGTGTCATTTGTAAATTTATAACGCAATTCTGAATGCATATTGAACCTATACCAAGAACATATTATATTTTTGTATATAGTGTATAAACTGTTTTGTTACCCATTTTTTTTCATTCAGAACCCAGTGATATACTATTACATAAACAAATAATTATGAGAACTATTAAAACAAAGACTTTTAAATTATAATAGACGTAAAAAAAAAAAAAAAAAAAAAAAGAAAGGTGGGGGTTAATCAAAAAGAACGGATAAAGTAAGAAATAGTAAGTTTGAAAGTGTGGAAAATTTAAATATGCTCATAAAAAATGTTGAAAGATTTGGGCGCTGACAAAATATTTTTTTTTTTAAAAATTGTCTTATTTATATATTTGTGCAGTTCTGTTTTTATAAACTGAGCAAATTTTATCTCAAAAGTATAAAGTTTCATGAATCATGTGGTAGATATAAAATAAGTATTAACCTGTAATTATCCTTCCAATAAAACATTAGAATCTACTCACTTTGAATGTTGTATTTTAAGTCTCTCATAATTCTGCCGATGTTGTTCACTGAGCTTTCTTTCTTCTGCTAGTTGTTTCTGCAATTCTGTTTCCATTTCTCTCAGTGGTAGGCTCTGGCTGAGTCTAACTGGAGCAGGAGGCAAGCCTGTCACCAGGCTTGCTCCTGACCCCACATCTGTGTCACTCAAGTAAGTTTGCATCAAGAAGAATAGTTCATTTGTCTTCTCCTGAAAGATAAACAGATATATAAAAGCTAATAAACTCACTTTTCAGATATAACATGAATTATATATATATATATATATATATATATAAAAGAGTGGTTCTGGGTGAATTTTAGTACCAGTTTTACATTCTTTCACTATATCTCTCACGGATAAAATAATAGACCTCATAAAAAGACTATGCCGGAAAACATTTTTACTTAAACCTTTCTGGAACACTACTCTGCAAAAAAGAAAATTACAACCTAAAATCTCAGAAAACTCCACTAAGCAACAAACTCCTAAACCCTTTTGAAGTAGATATCATCCAACAAATTTCCACATGATGTGAACAAAAACATTAGAACTATTAAAAAGTCTAATGATATATGGATCAGAGCTGCCAAATCGAGAAATATTTATAAAATCAATCCCTCCAGCTATCACAAACTTATCTCAGACAAAATCATCAAAACCTACAAACTAGACAAAAATAATAATACAATTTCTATAATTAACCAAGATACCACTAATTTTGCAAATAAATTCAATATTGATGACCGAATGGGGAAAATTCACATGAAAAATGCTTATTTACTATTTAAAGACCACAAACCCAATTTTGATAACAACCAACAATCTAGATTAATCAATACTTCCAGAACTGAACTAAGTTTAATTTCTAAAAATATAATTGAAAGAATAATCGACACAATACAAGAATCTTCTTATAACAATCTGTGGAACAATTCTTCCGATACAATAAAATGGTTCCATGATATTAAAAGTTAAGATAAGGCCACATTTATCCAAATCAACACAATAGATTTCTACTCCTCCATTTCCAAAGACTTCTTATTAAAAAGTATGAATTTTTCAAAAAAAACTATTTAGAAATTACAAATGAATTTGAGGTTATATTAGCTTCTAGAAAATCATTATTGACTAATAATAATTCCACTTAGATTTATTATTTTCCTACAAATTCAATGAGTATGAATTAATTTATCTTTGACGGAGATGTTTTTACTCGTCTTTGATGCCTTTTATCTTTGCTTTGTCTCTTTTCTTGTTGAGTGAGAAGAAGACATGCCATCACATTCTTTCTCCCTTTCTTTCTCATCACCTAGACAAGAGAATGACCTCGTTCTAATCAAGGGAACAAACCATTGTTCACAATAATTGCCAAATATTACCGACAACTAAAAAATTTTTTTCTTAAAGGACAATTTTAGCTTGTACAAAAAGCCAGATGTGTTTTCAAAAAGTTTAATGGGCATTTTGGAAAATTGCTGAGTCTGTTGGACATGATGCTAACTATAGCAGTCAACATGCACATAACAATGAGTGTACAAACACCGAGTTAAAGGATTTGATTTGAGAAGTCACATCAGATTTCTAGCCTGCAATTACTGCAGCACCATCATAACATTGTCCTCTTGCATTTTCCAATTTTAGATTCATTTGAGTAAGTGCTTCCTTTATCACTTGAACATGCATATCAGAGAAGTGGCAGTGGCTGTTGAGCTAGGAATCTAATATTTGTGAGAACCTTTCACAACATCTGGCGGTTTTGGCTTTGTTTCATGGCGGCCTCAGATGAAATCATGTTTATAACATTGCATGCTTTGGCAGCTGTAATATTTCCATAACATTCCTCCATCACTTCTTGATGAGCATTTGAGGTTTGGTGTTTTTTTTTTTTTAACCCTTTTGATTTTTCATTAGCCTTCTCCCAATTAGAAAATCCTGTCTTTGTAAAGGTATCTCCTTGGATCAAGGACTGAACTGAGAGAGATTTAGCTTTTGCAGATAAAACAAAATACAGAGTCTATTTCTTTGTCATAATGCAACCAGAGGTAACTGTCAAACCAATTGGATTGAAAAGATCATGACCTTTTGGTCCACACTTTGGGAAGTTTTTTTTTTTTTTCTTGCTTGATTTGGACTACTTATATAAGTAGTCCAAATCAAGCAAGAAAAAAAATATCTCAGACAACATTTTTCAAGTGATTTACTTCTGATAACTATACTGAGATTTCTGGTGATCCAGGATGTAGTGAGTTGGATATCTATTAGAGTTAGTCGTTGAAACCAATCAATTCATGGCATCATAAAAAGGGTTGCTTTCATTAAAATTTAAAAAACAAGTTGTTTTGAAGCAATCACCAATTTTCAGCACTAAATTCAATACAGCAGATTAGAAAAACCTACAATATTTGTATAAATTTTAATTCTACTGAAGAAACTTGATTTTATTTACAAGAATATGGATTAGCAAAAATTCTGAAATAAAAATAATTTTTTTTTACATTGTGGAGAAACAAAAATATAAGCATTTTCAATATTTGTTTTAGGTACCTCCAAAAATTTGTGAACATTCACAATACCTAAAATTTAAAATAAATTTTATAAATGAAAAATCTATTTTAAGCTTTTATCTTAATTTTAATTTCAAGTTAATCCAAAAAATTCAATATTTCCACTAATCAAAATATCTGAAAACAATTTCTTTAAAAATACTGGGAGAATTTTTTTTTTCTAAAAATTTGAATTTAGTACCATTTTTAGTCAACGTATATTTAACGACATTTCTCTTTAATCTTTATTAAAAAAATCTTCCAAAAATATACTTTCTGAAACTTTATATAAGGAATATTAGCTAATTTAACATATAATTAATCTGATTTGAAACAACTGTTATTTACTTTAAGCTTAAAATATATTGTAGAAATGCATTTTAACTCAACAGTAGCTGTTTATTTAAGGAGTTAACTGTAACAAAAGACATGACTTAACTCAGAATTTGAAACAAGTGCAAACGTGTCTTCCCTGCAAAGTGATGACAAAAAAAAAATATGGCCGCTATCAAAGACACAATTTATGTGTGCCTATCTCATCCAAGACGAGACGATATTTGCACACATGCAAATTTTGGCCATCTTGGAATAGCATAAAAAGTAGGGTGCCAGCAGCATGGGGGTGAGAAGTCATTCGGTGGACTGCATGTGTTAGAGTTGGACGTACGGATAGATAGACAGACAGACAAAGAGGAAGTTGAAGTAGGCGCGGCTGAGTTGATGTCTGTTTCACAACTGCCTAGTGTAACAGCCAAGAAAGGGTGCCACACAATCCATTTCCTCGAGGCGACCGAAGAAGAAAAAGAGCTGGCCTGCCAGCAAGCGTCGCACTGCCCTTTTTGACCCTCCCCCAATCATCATTTATTTTTTCCTACAAGCTATTTCAGCAATTATGCCGAAGGTTGGCATAAGCAGCAACATTATAAAACCATTTTCCAGCCAAGGTGTTGTGATGTGATGGTGTGGCTAAAAAGGTCAAGCTGGTGGCAAGACTTCAGCAGGTGGACGATGTGGCTAGTCTGCTGACATTGTACCTGGAGGGGGACGCACTAGCCCTCTACATGGAAATAGAGGAGAAAGATCAGAGAGACATTGATCAGATCGAAGCCAGGCTGAAGGAGGCATTTACGGATGACATGTTTTCAGTGTACAGAAAACTAACCGTGGTCAGGTAGACTGATGAATGTGTGGACGTCTATGCGAACAAAATCAGGCAGCTTGTTGGATTGGCCGGGTTCGAGGGAGCCAAGATGGAAAGGCTCACCAAACTAGCCTTCGTCATGGGGTTCCCTGATACAATCTCCATTGAATGCCGACAGGCACCGAATGTTGAAGCTCTGACTCTGGGGGAGTTATTAGCAAGAGCGAGAGTGCTGACAACAACCGGGGATGAAAGCCAGGATGCACTACCTACTTCACTAGGAGTCTGCCTGTCAACGACAAAAGCAGCTGTTAGATCAGCTATACGGTCATGTGAGGAATGCCAGTCTATAGACCCCACACCAACTCACTGGGAAAAAAGAAAGCTCGAGGTAAGTGGGAACTGGCAGAGACTGGTAATGGACATCACCCACTATGGTGCTCATCATTTCTTAATGCTGATGGACTGTGGCCTATTACGTTTTTCAAGCAATTGGCGAGACAGGACTCAGCGGCCGTGATTCGCCAGCTGAAAGCAGTGTTCTTTGAGCGGGGCCCACCCCACAAGCTCCTCACGGACAATGACCCAGCCTTCTGCAGCAGGGAATTCAGAGCTTTTGTGTATGAGTGGGGAGTCAACTTGCAGTTCCGTTGCGCATATGTCCCAGCCAGGAATGAGATAGCAGAGTAATGTCACTGCGCAGTAAAACAAATCGTGGCCAAGTTGTTCCATCCAGGAAGCCGTCTACTGGTACAATGTCACACCAAAAGACAATACTTCACCCCAGACTGCACCTGCCAAGAGGATCCACTGATATGAACTGAGGGTGAAAGGGGTTGACACCCTGACAATGTCTTCAGATCCCAGGCATGGCTCTTACCAGGTCAGAGATCGTGTGTCGGTCAAGGTGCCAATGAGTCAGTGCACCACCAAGTTCAACAGGGATCAGGTGATGAAAATGATCAGCCCAGTCATTTCTAATGGACAGAATACCCCGCCACATTAAGGATCTGCACCCGCGCCATGGTTTCATCACATCCGAGGAAGAATCCGATGACACATCTGAGATCGAAGCAGAAAGTTTGCTGCTTGATGAGGAAAGTGCAGAGTGCGTCAATCCACCCGAAGAGGGAGTAGAAGCAGAGACCTCCTCCGACAATCCACCCAAAGACAGAACAAGAGCTGAGGCCCCCTCCCTGCTTTTGCAAAGAAGCACCCGTCGAAAACGACCGTCACCAGGCTGACACCTTTGTAATCATGAGATCAGAGATGGGTGTAACGAAAGACATTACTTACCTCGGATTTTGAAATGAGCGATAATGTGTCTTGCCTGCAAAGTGATGACAAAAAAAAAAAAAAATATGGCCACTATTGAAGACACAATTTATGCTCACCTATCTTGTCTAAGACAAGACGATATTTGCATACATGCAAATTTTGGCTGTCTTGGAATAGCATAAAAAGCAGGGTGCCAGCAGCACAGAGGTGAGAAGTCATTTGGCAGACTGTGTGTTAGACTTGGACGTATGGATTGACAGACAGACAAAGAGGAATTTGAAGTATGTGCAGCTGAGTTGGTGTCTGTTTCATAAATGCCCAGTGTAACAGCCAAGAAAGGGAGTCACGCAATCAATTTCCTTGAGGCGACTGAAGAAAAAAAAAAAAAAAAAAAAAAAAGAGCTGGCCTGCCGGCAAGCATTGTACTGCATTTTTTGACCCCCCTCATCATCATTTATTTTTCTCTACACTAACATTCTGACAGCATGATGAAATCTAATATTTCTACAGAGGCCATGTGGGAACAAAATTAATTGAAGAAAATGATGTCACCATCTTCTTTTATATAATATTTAAATATTCAGTAGTCTTAAAAATTATAAAAATTATTCTCTATAACAGTTATCAATATTAATAAATTTTGGCTTTAAGCTTACTATTATTATTGCTTTTATTTCTTGATAATGTTGTGTATAATCTACCCTATTTATAAATATGGCTGTTTATACTCAAAGAAATAAATTTAAAATTTTTTTAAAAAAAAACTGGGATTGATGGCATACTAAGCTTTTCAAATTATGATTAGAGAATATAATTCTCACTTAATAATTTATTCTAATTGAAATGTAAATAAAAATGCAAATAAACTATTCATTAAAATTTTTTTGTTAAGACTATAGTGTCTTTAATATATATTACTGATAAAAGCAATTAAAATCTTTTCTAATTAAATAATTACTTAGTTTTATTCCATTTTTTTTATTTACGGAGTTAGAGCAGATTTTCAGTAAATTTTACAAAAAAAAAAAAAAAAAAAAAAAAAAAAAAAAAAATATATATATATATTGATGATTTACATTCTCCAAGGAGTCCTGGATTTAACTAATATAAATATTTAAATCTCAGAATATTTAATTTCTGTAAATTTCACTAATTAAGTAAAGGGGGAGGATATAAGATTAAAAAATGTGTATTATTTTTATGAAGATTAAAAACAAAATTTCTAAAATAATTTCATTCATTTGTGAATAAGTTCTGAAGATTTCATTAAAATCCTTAGAATTTTCAAATTAATGTGTTTTTACTGAAAACAAAATAATGCGCTAACATTTTCAATGACAATCTATGGTAACTTCCCTGTTACAAAAAAAAAAAAAAAAAAAAATTTGAAAGTGCAAGAAGGTTTAAAAAATTTAATAAAATAATGAAAAAATTCTTTGCTCTTTCCTCTTAATAATAAAGATTTTGACAATAAGTTTTTTTTTTTTTTTTTTTTTTAAAATCAAGTTGTTGGCAACAAGCTATGCTTTTTTTTTTTTTTGTTTAGAGAATTTTTGGAGGTACCTATATAGTAAGACGTGAAAATAACGTATAAAAAATGACTAATTTACGTGAATAAAGTTTACATTTTACATCCCTAACTGAAAATAAACTATTCATTCAGTTTTAATAATTTTTGTTGAGATAATTATGTAAAAAAATGTTTTGTTTTTTTTTAAAATATCTCCATTTACAGAAAATTCAATAAATATCAATCAATTTTTCTTTATGATTTCAAACTTCCCAATTTCTTTTAATTTACTAATTACTTAGCTGTCTTTTAGATTAAAATTTTAAGATTTACATGTTTTTAAAGATAAATGATTAAAATAACTAAATTTCATTATTTGGAAATTAAAAATCGAAATATAAAATAAAATGTCACTATGCTTCAAGATTTATTTTTTGGATAATTTTTGTTGTTCTTATAAAAATTACATTTTTATTTTTCATACAGATTTCTAAATATTTTTTTTAGCTGATTTTCAATTGATTTAAACTTTAAAATTGTTTTATTATTTCTCTTTCGATTGACATTAAAAAAAATGTTATTAAAATTTTCACATTATTTTATAAATAAATATACTAAAAAATGAGTTGAAGAGAAGCATCATGACTTATTTTCAAAAAATGAAGTTTGGGCATTAGTTCAAAGAAAACAAAAACATCAGGAAAATAAAAAAAGAAAAACTTACAATTTACTTCCGTCTTGTGTATCATTTTAAAAGTCTGAGCGGGACCCCGCCCATTGTATTTTCAATTGCTTCTTTTTAAATTTCTCTTGATTAATCATTTTGCTACTTTTTTGGCTATTTCAACTGTTTAATATGAGTCAATATTCTGTAAGATATTGCTGAATTGGATTGAATTTGTTATCGGAAAACTTTGGAAATAGAATCGAATGGACTGAAGTCAAGTGTATATAAACAAAAAGACATTTATTTATTTTGACATATAGGTGGTGAATCCTTTGTATTTTGGGGTAATTAAAATTAGTTCATGAGCCAGTCTGTTAGTAGCCATCAAAGTTATTGTAGAGGCTGCAATAATATTTAATGCAAAATACAAAAAAATATGAAACAAGAAACATTCAACAAGAGAAGTTACATAAGTAAATGGAATTTATGCATAACAACAATTGTACAGACATTAATTCAGTTGTGTTTGAAATGCTGAAATTTACTTGTCCTTGCAATTTTGAGTGAGGAAAATGTTCCTGTTGATAAACTGTGATGTGTATTAAAAAGTGTGAGAGTTTGGAGAACTTTAGTAAGATGTATTGTTACTTGTAAAAGACAAACAGTTTGTTACCCACAATGTTGAGAGTTTCTGTAGATGAAAGATATTTAAATATAGCAGGAGTTATTTACCTTTAACTGTTGAATTGCTTAAGGTGAGTTTAAAGAAACTTGTTGAGTAAGAGAAAATTGTAGTCTGTGTGAAAATCGAGTAGTATTTGGTACTAAAAATGTAGTTTTTTAGTTTAACACTTCTGAGTTGATTGATATAAATTGTCAAGAATTTCTTACCAAGCAATCTTTTAAATAAAAATGTGCTGAGAGTGAGTTTTGAGGTCTGTGATCTCTCAAACTAAAAGTTGCAAGTTATTACTGATGAAAAATTCCAGGGCTGGAAATAAATATCAAACAGTGAATAATGCATTTGTCAGAGGTGTATGCCATGGTTAAAGTTTCATCTCACTGATGAGATCCGCTTGCATTGCTGTATTCATATGACCGGCTCCAAAACTTGTTAAAAAATCTTGGTGGCAAATGAGATTGCGTAGGTGCTGTATACCTTTTTACATTTAACAACCAATCAGCAATCTTTTTACATTTAACAACCAATCAGCAATCTTTTTACATTTAACAACCAATCAGCAATCTTTTTACATTTAACAACCAATCAGCAATCTTTTTACATTTAACAACCAATCAGCAATCTTTTTACATTTAACAACCAATCAGCAATCTTTTTACATTTAACAACCAATCAGCAATCTTTTTACATTTAACAACCAATCAGCAATCTTTTTACATTTAACAACCAATCAGCAATCTTTTTACATTTAACAACCAATCAGCAATCTTTTTACATTTAACAACCAATCAGCAATCTTTTTACATTTAACAACCAATCAGCAATCTTTTTACATTTAACAACCAATCAGCAATCTTTTTACATTTAACAACCAATCAGCAAATGAAATCTTTGTGATCCACTTTTTGCACAAAATTTGCTATCAAAAGAAACTATTACATAGAAAAATGCATTGAAATCTTTTTTGACCAATAGTATTCACTGAATCAAAAATAATAATAATAATAATATAATACAATCAAGTGGTAGCAGAATGCTAAATTATCAATTTCAGAAGTGGGATTGTTGGGTTGTTATAGGGTTGTTATGGTTCAGTCCTAACGAGTCAATGCCAGCTTAACACGACATGCTTGGCTGTTTTTTAGGGTGTCGTTCCTTCAGTGTAATTCTTAATCCTTAGTATCTTTTGTCTTGAGTACTTCCTGTTTCAAGTCCCTCTTGCTGTCTACTTGTAGACATCAGTTTTGATGAGGCTCCAAAGACTTGCAAATCTCTTTGTTAAATTATTTGATTGGTCGAAATTCTTTTTCAGGCTCCTTTCTTATTTTATTTACATAGAAGAACTTATGCATGAATCCTACTTAGTTTTTTGTAGGTTTTTGCTACAAATTATTTAACTGCTGGACCATCAATATCTAGTGTTTTTCAGCTGAGGTTAGTTAAGTTCTTCCTCTTTTTATTTGAGATATATATATGTGAAAGATAAAAGAAGAAATAAGGATTTTATGGAAAAGCAAATGCTTTGTTTTAATTCGATGTGGGAAAGCTGAGACAAATTTTCCACATTTTGCACAAAATTGCTTATGCCCGTAAGATCAACATATTTGTTTTCTTTTAGAAGACTATAGTGCTCAGTGCATATATTAAGTGGAGGATTTAATTTAATTTTTTTTTTAAATGAATAGTTGATTTGGTGATTCTTTTTTTCTTTCTAGATATTTTTTGCAGAGTGTTGTGTCGTGTATCTTGCTAAGTAAGCGTTCAACATCTGTTCTAGTTGGTGTCCGTTTATCATATGAGCTACCTGCTCATATGCAAATTATACTAATTTGCATATCACTACATCTCCCTATAATGGAGGGGCCTTATGCCGCGAGTACTTCTTGTACTTCTTCTTGTGCCCTCCTGAACATCTTCCCTTATCTCTCTCCTTTCCCTTGGAGATCTAGATCTATCACGTCTTTCCCTATAATCGAACTGTTCCTCTTACATACTCTGGTCTTTCTCTTCTAACTTGTCCCATTCTATTTCTTCCTCTTCTAACTCATCCCTCTCTACTTCTTCCTCCGCAGTTTCATTCTGCATTAACTCTTCTGTTACGTCAATAATGGGCATCTCTGAAGGCATTTCCTCATCCGATTCTTCTCCTTGGGATCTTATTTGGTCAGCATGAGCTAGAACACTGTTCCCATTTTCTTTATTTAATATTGCCGTATTATGTCCTTTCTGCACAATAAATTCGGCTGACTCGGGTTGCATATTCCTATTTCTTTTGTACCACATCTTTTGATTTGTGGCATATGACAGTCAAAGGGGACCTTAATTGTCTGCCCATTAAGGCAGATGGACTTTCCGGCCTGCCTGCATGTGGAATTGTTCTGTAACTTAATAATAGTCTTGGTAGGAAAGCATCGATTTCCTCCTTCTGTTGCAAGCATGCTTTTATGCCCTTCTTTACCGTCTGGACCATCCTTTCCACTGTCCCATTACTTTGAGGGTGGTAGGGAGGGGTCTTGTAAGGTCTGCATCCTATTTTTCTTAGCCATTCATGCAAATCAGCATCCACAAATTCTGGTGCGATATCAGTCACCAATGTTCTCGGTGTCCCATTCCTCGAAAATATTACTCTTAATATTTGTTTTACGGTGGTACTTTTTTTATCAGGTACTCTCACCACTTCAGGCCAACCTGAATATGTGTCTACTAATATTAATAATAGTCCTATCCCATTGATATAGGCATGGTCCATGTGTACTCTGCTCCATGGTTCTACTTCTCGGGGCCATACATGTATTTTCTTTTGCTTAAAATTCCTGAGTTCTGTGCATTTTTTGCATCTTTTTACGTAGTCTTCTACATCTCTTGAGTACCCCGGCCACCAGGCTTCCAATTTTAATCTTCTTTGCGTAGCTCCACTCCACAATGTACGTCATCGTGTACACTTTTTATAACCTGTCTCCTCTGTGTTTCTGGAGGAACTACCAAGTCTCCATTACATATTAATCCATTTTCTATAGTCATTTTATGTCCGATTTCTTTGAATGGTCTTTCAGCTATTGAACAATTTCCCCAGTGATTCTGTTTTATCCTCGACATTATTCTGTTTAACACTGGGTCATTTGTAGTTTCAGTAGCCATTTTATCTACAGATATTACATCGGTTTCTACAAGGTGCAATACAGTCGTTGATTTTCACTTTTATTTTTGTATCTCTGTTCTTAGATTCAGTATTTTGTATATTATCCTTTTTTACATTAAAAATCTGTCTATTTTCATCCTCTACTCTTTCCACATTTTTCGTTTTACATACTTCTTTGAAGTGATTTTTTTTTAAACACTTTGAACATGTTTTTCCAAAGGCTGGGCATTTTCTTTTTTCATTTCATGAATTTTTCCACAGTACGCACAATTTTTTCTTTTTGCTTGTAACGTATATGTTTCAGCCATTATTTCTTCGTAGGCTTTATTTTTATTTTGGTTGTAGGTATGTATTAATTCCTGCTGTTGTATAAATTCTATACACATATTCAAAGGCATGTTTGTAAGTTGTAACTGTTCCATTAACTTATATCTATGTGCTGAATTATGCATACCTTCAATTAATCTTAGTTGGATTAATTCTTCTTCCGTTGTCTGCTCTCCTGTTCCTAGTTTTTCAAATTCGCAGTATTTACTCGCACTTCTTAACCGGTGTAAATATTTTACTATCGGTTCATCCACTTCCTGCTTCATTGCCATAAATTTGGTCCTTTCTGCAATCAGCAGTCTTTTCTTTGGCCTCATGTTTCCCTTAATAACCTGACATTTCTTCGAAAGTCATTTCTTCTAGTTCTCGAGGGTAAACCATTGTAGCAACCTTCATAATTGCTTCAGAACCAGCGGTAGCCATAAACAAGTCGGTGATTTCATTTTCCCCTCCTCTGTTTTTTTTGTCTTTCAACTTTTTACATCTTGCATTAGCAGCAAAGCAATGAATCCAGGTATCTACGTATTCTGGGTCTTCAAGGATAGGGAGTATCCTATCGGTGACGCCATTGTTGTGTCGTGTATCTTGCTAAGTAAGCGTTCAACATCTGTTCTAGTTGGTGTCCATTTATCATATGAGCTACCTGCTCATATGCAAATTATACTAATTTGCATATCACTACACAGAGTCTGGGGAATTTTTGTAGTTATTATCAAACAGCATATACATCTTTCAAAATGTCCATCATGGCAGGTTTGACTGATAAATTACCCAAAAGACACAATACCTGCAATACAGTTATTACTCTTGATGTAAAATCAAAAAAGGATGTTGGGATTACTTTAATTCGATAAGGGCTGATAATTCTCAATGGTTAGCTATGGTGGATGAAATCAATGGGGTGATAGCAGATATAAATAAAGTTTCAAACTGAGGTTAAGCAGGAACTAGATGAATTAGAGCCTAATTTTCCAAAGAATTCTTTTCCTATAATGGCTAGGGATGATGAGAATACAAATAACCCAGTCTTTCCAAGTTGAAGTTCTGCATTTTCACCAGCAAGTACTATGATAAGGAAAAGTTAGTTTTCAAAAATTTTCTTTCACAGTTTGAAAATTGTGTAGCAAATGTTTGAAGTTGAAGGCTATGAAGTTACAGTATCATAATTAAAATTCTGCCATACGGCTATTAAAAGGAGGAATTTTTAGACAATGAATTATTGTTGCTGAAATATTCAGGCAAATCAATGAGTCCAAGCCTGACATGGACTCCAATTTTGTTGTGGGTGAAGCAATTTCTTACTAAAATACAAGCTGATCTGTTTGATCTGAGAAGTTCCTTCAATTTGGAGTTCATTCAAGAGAATTCGCCTGGAAATAAATATTTGAGATTCGCTGTATTTTCAAAACTCCCGGTATCTTTAAAAAAGGAACTAATTCATTGCATTGAAACAAATTATCCTTCTTTATCCCAAATTTTTGCTTATCAATAGCCATGTGATTACAAAAAATAAGTCATATAATAATAATAGCAACAGTGTAAATAACTCTCAAAAAACTAAGGTTCATGATTGAACTCCCAAAGTCCATAATTCTAGTCAGAAGAAAAGCCATACTTTGGAAAATTTTAATATGAGCACAAGGAGTAGTAGTAATCTTTCGAAATGTAGATTCTGTAATGAAGAAAAACATTCAAGCACTAAATGTTGCAAATATCCTTCCCTAGAGTCTAGGTTGAATAGATGTAAGGAATTAAAATTATACCTACTATGCATGAGTAGGAAACCATACAATGATGAATGGTTATTTTCTAAGTGTAGCTTAGATATTGCACAAGGCCGAAAGTATGGGGCACCTAGTGAGAATCACTCACTTTTGTCATAACTGATCTAGGCAAGACAAGGTTGCTAACCATTACACCACACTGAGGTGCCCTATTACAAGGATGAATGTAGTGGAAAGAACAATAAATTAAGCATTAAATGTAATTTCTGTAACTCTAGGAGCCATTTACGTGTTATGTCCCCTTAAATTTAAATGTAAACCCTTGATGACTAATATGTGATTTAATACGCAGACAGGACAGCCTAATTTCTTTCTGCACATCTGTTGGCAGAGTACATAAATTCAACTGTCTAGTGGATACGGGAAGCCAAAGGTCTTATTTCTCTGAATTAGTTCTACCTAGTGTCTTATACTAACTTTGTTTTAGAAAAGGGACAAATTAATCCATTTTTTTGAGGAAATTTGCATGGTACATAACTCAGATAAAATGTTCAGTATTAATTGCAGATGGCAACTATCCTGAGCATGGCCGTCACTTGGAAAAGGTCCTGGGTTATAGATCCAGTGCTCAGCTGGTGGCTATATTGATTCTGGTGCCAATCAGTTGCCTTGGGATAATGTTATTCCATCATAACCCCAGCAGGTTTGGAGCAGCTTGTCTAAAGACCTTGCTCATCTTAAGGAATTAAGTTTCCTCAGATGCACGATAGACAACTCCAATCAGGCAGAATTTTATCTATTTTGTGACACCTCAAAAAGGGCATATGGGTTTGCAGCTTATGCTGTGCAGGATCACAAATCAAATTTAGTTTTTGCAAAGGCCAAGTTAGCTAAAAATTAAGTCAATATCCTTACCTACTCAGGAATAGTTGGCTGTGTTCTTAGCTATTAAATGTCTTGACTGTATTCTGAAAACATTTCCCAATGCACATTTTGAGAATCTTCATATTGCAGTGGATGCTCAAGTGGTGTTGTCTAGTAACAATAACATTAAAACTAAGAATCAATTTGTTAAGAACAGATTGAAGGATATTTTTAAAGCCCTAGCAGATTTGCAGTCTGATTATGGATTATTAGTATTAATGCAAAAACAATCTTTTGATAGGGAAATACAATATCTTGAGAATGCTCTAGACTGAGTTTAGTTAAGGATTTAAATTTACTCATGAACAAAAAGGGATTCATTTGTCCCTGTGGGAGAATTGCCAAAGTGGATAAGTTTGAAGTTATTTATCCTATATTGCTGTCTAAGAGTCACCCTTTAACCAATCTCATTATCTTTGATTGCCACAAAAGATGCAAACATCTGGGTATTGCTGCCACTCTGAACAAACTGTCCAGGTTTTGGGTAGCTAAGGCTCAACAGACTATTAAGAAATGCATCTCTAGCTGTTACCTCTGTAAGAAGTATAATGCACTTGCCTTTAAGTACCCTAGGCTTACTAACCTACCTTAGTACAGGGTTAACTTGATTCAGCCCTACTTGCACACTGGAATAGACTTTACTAGGCATGTATGGGCTGGTAGTAGTGAAGGAACAAAAAAGATGCATACATTGGTTTTTACTTATATGAACATCCAGGCAGTACATATAGAACTGGTGAAGGAAATGAGCATTCATGCCTTTGTGCTTGCCTTCATTCAATTTACTAACATCTATGGTATTCCTGCCCACATTTATAGTGATAATGCTTGGTCATTCATTGTGGGTTGCAATTTTGTGAATGAATTCCTGACTTCCAATGAGTTCATAGACAGATTTGGTGTATTTAACATCAAACACCTTACAATTCCCTTATACTTTGCTTGGATGGGCAGTGTGAGGGAAATGTATGACTAAAAGTATCAAGTTATATGTATATATGACTGTTAGATCTTATAGATCTCAGGTCGAGTATTTTGAATCACTTATTACTCTTACAGACATATAAAGAGCAATAAATTCCAGACACCTTACTTACCATTGCTCTTCTGATTCTGATCTACAGATAATTATTCCAAACACTTTCCTTTGTCCTTATATAAATGATGGTTTGCTGCTCAATGTAAGCAAAGAAAGGGCTGTATGCTCAGATTTCCCAGCCAGAACTGATATTGTCAAGGCTATAGAAACTAGAGATTAATTGTTGAATGAGTTTAAGGATTTATGGTATCAGGAATATCTCTTGGATTTGAGGGTACAGTGTAAAGATTTATATGATATGATAGGAATTTTGAAACTATGATTAAGATTGATGTCGTACTCATTAAAAAATCTTACCAAATCTAGACATTATTTCTCTTTGGGGGGAGTTCAAAGACTGATTACCGGTGATGATAATAACATTCAGTCAGTTGAGATTGAGAAAAGGGATGGAACTGTAAATGTTCATTCACTCAAGCACTTATACCCGCTGGAGTGATCCATCACCCAGAGCCACAATCCAAAAGCACCTTCTAATGATACGGACAGAGTCTACTGTCTGGACAATTCTGCCATTACTCCTACTGATCAAAACCCTTCTACTGCTAAGCAGGTTAAGTGCATTTCCAATAGACCCAAAGATTACCACAAAAAAATGAAAGAAAATAAAAACAAAAGGGATCTAGTCCTAATGATCCCTATGTGTGGAACTATGGTCACAACCTACATCCTGGGCATGATGTTATACTGCAACCAAGCAGCATCCTGGCCATAACATTATATTGCATCAGTGACCTGGGTAACTGCTCTGGTAGTAACAAACATCAATTTACTAGGCATCATTTAGGGGATTTGTATGCCAGAGCCTCTGAAATCAAAGAATTTTAGGCCGGTTGTGGTGTTGACTCCTTGATTCTCGGCCCACAAAGTCATAGAACTTTAGGCCCTGAATATGTAATAAGTTAAATTATAAACTTATATTTTAATGTATCTATTAATGTGAACATGTAAAACATTGTAGCAGTGGTTCTCAAATTAAGTTCTAATACTTTCCTCTCAATGATAGATGCAATAAACTTCAGTTTATTGCAGAAACAAAATTCCATTTTCAACCCCCAAATATGCTTGCACTGAGTAAAATACAGATGAATTAATCCAATCAAAACCAATTTGGAAATACATTTAGTGGTGGTTCTCAAATTAAATTCTAAAAATATGCCTCTTTAACAGTGAGTACTTGACATGGTCTGTGATAACATCAGGTTGGCGGTAGTAACACCAGTCATCTCTGGAACCTGTTTCCCCATCAACAAGAGCTCTGAAGAAATCTATGTGAGTGTTAACCCCTTAAGAAAAATTTACTTGCTTAAGGAAGTTATGTTTTGCATATCTTTCCATGTAGTAGTAGTCATAGTACAGTTCTCCATGTCCTGAATAGCAACTGTTTGCTAGACATAGCCACCTATGTTCACCAGTTGTTCTCTATTTATACTTGCCTATCTAATTTGCAAACGATACTACACCTCCCAGAATTGGAGAGGTCGTATACCCTTGTTTTTTCTTTTACTGTTCCTGATTATTTTCGTATTGTGTTGTCCTTCATCTTGTCTTTCTTGTTTTCTCTTTAATGATGATTTCAGCCTCTCTTCAATTTCTTCTTCATACTAGTCTGTATTTTCATTCTCACTTTCTTCTATTTCTTGCTCTGTTCCACTTTTGTAACTTTCTGTCTCTTCTTGTTCTTCCATTTTCACGTCATCCAGTTCATTTCTGCTTCTGAACTGATCTGCATGTGCCAGTATATGTTGTCCCTTTTTCTCAATTATAGCCATGTTGTGTCATTTTTGTATCAGGAAATTTGTTTCTTCTGGATCAACCTGTTTATTCTTTCTATGCCATACCTTTTCTTTCGTTGAAAAGGACATAGTTATGGGGGGCTCTGATTAGTCTTCCCATTAATGCCAGTTTTCTTCCCGCGTGTGGAATGGATCTGTAACGGGGGAGCCTTTTTGGTAGATATGCTCCTATGCTTTCATTAAGTGGTAAGAATACTTTTAATCCCATTTTTACCGTTTGTAGCATTCTCTCAGCAAGAATAAACCCCTATCTTTGACATGTGCATGATCCATGTGGACCCTAACCCATGGCTCTGCTTCCTTGGGCCATGAATGAATTTTTGCTTGCTTGAAGTTTCTTTTTTTTTTTTTTTTTGTTTTTTATTTATGCACATTCTGGGCATCTCTTAATGTTTCCTCTACATCTTTTGAAAATCCTGGCCATCAGGCTTGTAACTTTAGTCTTCTTTGTATTGCTGTTATGTCACAATGCAGGTCATCATGTACTCCTTTTAATATGTCCCTTCTCAGTATTTGTGGAGCTACTATTATATCCCCATTGCATATTATGCCATTTTCAGTTTGTGCTTTGTTTGTTTCTTTAAAGGATCAATTTTGCTTCGAACAATTGATTATATATTATTTTTTATTATCTACTATTCTGCTTAATATTGGGTCATGCTTTGTTTCTATTTCGAGTCTATATTGCATGCTGTTTTTTTTAATTTACATCGTCCTGATTTTATCCAGAAATTTTTTGACATCAACATGACTTCACTGACTGTATCAACTTGCATAATAAATATTTGGCCATTTATCCTTATTTATCGCTACTTCTTTTTATGTATTCATTGTAAATATTTCAGCTTCTTCAGAGGGGGTTTTGTACCATTTGTACTCTATTTTCTTTTATTTGCATACGTTTTGAAAATGATCCCTTTTTTTGCAATTTGAGCATATTTTTCCTAGAGCTGGACATTTGTACTTGTCTCTCTCATGATTTTTTTTTTCCACAATATCAATTTAATTATAAAGTTGTAAAAACTTGATGCTAGTTTCCAAACTCATGCTACTACTCTGTAGACATTCTAGTATTTTTCATTTGTGGTTTTGGTCTTGCAAGCCTTCACTTATTCTGAGAAGGATCAATTCATTTTCTATAGTCATTTCCCCTGCTCCCAATTTTTCAAATTCACAATACTTAGCTTGTTCTTTCAATCTATGTAAAGTATTGTATAATGGACTCATTGGGTGCTTGCTTTGTCTCTAAAAACTTGGTTGTTTCAGCGATGACCAATCTTTTCATTGGTCTTATGTTCTTTTTTTATAATTTAAAAAATTTCTTCACATGTCATTTCTTCTAACTTGCTCGGGTAACACATTGTTGAAATTTTCTTCATAGCTTCACAATTAGCAGTAGCAAGAAATAAAACTTATCTCTCCTCCGTCGGTCTTTGTGTGTCTTAATTTTTTCATTCTTGCAAATGCAGCAAAAGTTCTTATCCAGGTTACTATGTGTTCTGGGTCATGTAAATTTAATGATCTTATTGGCAACATCATTGTTATGTTTTGCATATCTCTCTGCATAGTAGTAGTCATAATACAGTTCTTTGTGCCCTGAATAGCAACTGAATTTGCTAGACGTAGCCCTCTATGTTCGCTGTTGTTCTCTATTTATACTTATCTAATTTGCATAGGATACAAAAACTTTTGTGCTCAAAGAAATATTTTGAGCAAGCCTTATTGAACACTTTTCTTCCTTTAAGTTAAAGGAATTTTTTTCTCCCTTTCTTTCTCTCATATTTTTTACATATCCCTTTACCCTTTTTATGCAAATAAACATTTTCTTCTTATTGTTACACTCCGAGCAGGAGCTTGAGTCCTTATTCTCCTGCCTAAAAGGGAATTGTCCACTCTAAACTTTCAAACCATTATTGCTTTTATCAATTCTGTCACCTTTAACCTTTCCATGTCGGAAAACTGGGACAAATTTCCCACATGCTTTACAGTTTTACATTCTAAATCTAGGTATAACATATGTCTTGGTGTCCGTGGCATATGTATCTCCACTTTTTAGCATAAATTTTCAATACCTAAGGTTTAGAATAAATTTTTAAAAATGAAAAAGCATTTTGAAGATTTCATTTTAGCTTTAATAGAAATCTAAAGGATTAAATTTATTATTTCTAGTAAGTAAAATATTCTGGTGCATTTCTGATAAAAATTATAGAGATTGGAATGTCAAAAGCGACCATTTTCTTCATTTTAAGAAATTTGTAAACAAAACAAATTTATCGATTTTAAAATTCTTTCAAATATATATTTCTGACGTTATTTGATTAAAATTAGAAAATTTAAAGTTAAATTAATCCGATTTGAAATAAATATTACTTATAGCATAAAAAATTGGTCCTGTTTATCTGAGGCAATGATTGAGTGACGAAACAATGACAGTATGGCTGAATAGAATTGACAAATTCACGAAATGTAAGTGAACGCATTTTTTTTTTTGTTTTTTATAACTACCTAGTAATTTTTTCAAATGAACATATTTTCTGCAATTATCTAATAATTTGACTTATTTACCTTTTGAAGATGCTTTATGCAAAAATAAAAAGAATTTAAAATACTATAAAATTTTCCTAAATTAATTTCTATGTAGAGACAAAACACTTAGGTCATGTGACCTTTTCGTAATAATGTCACATTTAGCCTTTCATAGATGAAAAAAAGGGAACAAATTAAGCAAAATAAATAAATAAATAGAATAGTTTAACTACATTTATTAATCTTTTCAATTTTGGATTCGTAAATTTCGTTTCCACTTAATTACTATATCACATCCTGGAAATAGTCCAATACAGAATTTTACACGATTTTTAAACTATTATAAATTATTTATTATAATTAAAATTAAAAAAATTAAAAAATTCTTGTAAAAATTCATTATTCATCAGAAAAATTTTATTTATTCATAGTGTGCTTTTAAAAGCAATTAAAAGCTTTTAAATGTCATAGTTTTATATTGCATTCATTATTTTTCAATTCACAACAGATTTTCAGTTAGTACAAATTCGAAAAAAATATAAGTGATTTACATTCTCCAAGGAGTCCTACTTTTAACGAATAAAAAATAATTCAGAAAATAGAAAGTTTTTTGCGAAATTTCATGATATTAAGTGGGGGTAAAAATATGTAAAAAAAAAAAAAAAAATTTTTTACCAAAATTTTCTAAAAAAAAAAAATTTTAAAATAATTTCATAAGAACTGAAAATTTAATTAAAATCGGACAATTATTTGATTTTTACAAGAATTTCTAAATCAATGTGTTACTGTTTTCAACGGAAAAAGCGCAAAAAGAGTTAATGATGCCACCCCGATGACGTAAACAAAAAAAAAAAAAAAAAAAAAAAAAAAAAATTTAAAAAATTTTTCGAACGTTTTAGAAAGGAATAAAAAATTTCAAAACATAATCAAAAAATACTTTGGTCTACAAGTACATTTTGATGATAAAACTTTATTTTTATTAAATTTGTGGCCTTTTTTCATTACGCTCGCAGAAAAGTGGAGGTAACCAAGGTGGCATGTTCCGCTGACAAGTTTTTAAAAGTTATCAGAATTCGTATTTTTCTGTGCGTGTCAACCCTGAGGTCTAACAGGGTTGAGTCATGGAAATAAAAACTTTTTAAAAGCAAAAGCTCATGAAAACAAAGCATATATAAAGAATATTGAGATCATGGTAAATTATACCTTAAAATAAAAAAGAAATAAACAATATCACCCACCACGCATGTACCAGATGCTAGCTCACAACTTTAGGAAAATCGACATCATAGGCGATTGGGACTTACTTGCGGGTTACCTCACATAAACAAAAAATCCATGTAAGCCTTACCATTAGTTTTTCAAGCAATAGTTACTTGTACAATAATTATAGTAAGCATATTTTTAGGTACTGAAAAATTAAAGTATAAAACTGTAACATTTAAGTACGAAAAAAATTCTTGATAATTATCGGAATCCCAGTCAACACGAAAAGTGAATCTCCTCCCCAAATAAATCTATTATTTTGTATTTTAGTTATTATTATAGTAGTGATGGAGAAAAAAATCATTCCGCTTGCTGTAAAAATGAATAAATCTTTATTTTTTTTATTTTTGACATGTGTGGTCTTGTTTCATGAATTTATCCGTTGTCACTTCTCTGACTACGTAAGTAAAACATTATGATTTTAAACAAACAAAAAACGAGGAAAAATTTGAATCGTACCAGTTATGACGAGAAGGTCTTAAATTAATGCAAAGAGAATGTTTAACCAATCAAAGGCAATATTAATTAAATAACATATCTGTTTTTGGTAAGACAGAAAACAAAAAAAGAAGCAGCAAATCAAATACAAAGCGTAAAGAAAGTAAAAAAAATGTAAAAAAACCGATATAGCTATCAAATGAGCTTTAAATCGGAATAAAAGAGAGTACATAAGATTAAGAATTTTACATATATTTTTTTATATTTTTTAGCGTATAAGTTCGCTTACCAATAAATTACGGTGGTATTTAGTGTTGGCCCAGTCACTGTTGGCACCTCCCAGAAATATCGCAAAGGAAGATTTGGACTTGGATACATGCTGCAGCACGTTTTAGTTTGAAACTAAACATCTATTCTGAGCATGCGCTCTTCACTTGTTGCCAACTGACCACTCCACGTGTTGAACATTGTTGTTTTGGTTTTTGCGTGAAAAAATAAGCTTTTATAATTTTTTTTTTTTTTTTTTATTTATTTATTATTATTCACCGATACCGCAATATGCCTGTTTTTTTTATTTATTCAAATAAATATCATTTTACTAAAATTTAGTCGGTTATGTGAGAAATATTTTTTGTTAACGAAAACGCCATAAGAGACTACAACTTTAAACTACCTTTGTTTTTTAGTAGTAAATTATTTTTTATCCGACTCATTGCTAAAAAAGCAAGTGTTTTACTTTTTTTCATTTTTTAGCTTCAGTAAGAATTCGGCTGTCTGCTAAAATTTTTACGGCACTACTTTACTTACTAGTTTCACGAAATCATCAATCTAAGCTTGTGATAGATGCGTGAACTTACTCCTACTTAGTAAAAAATAGTTAAATCCCCTATCAACAGAATTCTTAAAAAAAAATCAGCAGCAGCAACCAACAACGACGAAGAAGAAATACTAAAAAACTGTTTTTTATTTTACATTTTTAGCATTAGATACCATGAAAATGAGTGCATTTTTTGTTTCTTATTACTGAAATGAAATAATCAAACATAAAAAACTGATATCCTCAGTGTAAAATTTACAAAAAACTTATTCGTTAATGAACGAATTACACACTGCTGAATTTTATGGAAAACTTTGTGGAACTACCACCCATTTAAAATTTTTAAATATATCGTGCGTTATTGTTGGAATTTAATTTGAGAACAACAATTTCTCAAGTTCACATTCTCGCTATTTTGTCTAGCCTCACTCTAACCTCTTTTTAATTTCAAAACCGGCTCCCAATGCCTTTCATTCTTATCAGAGATAAGAATATATTTTCTGACTAAGGAGAGAGCTGGAAAATAAAAAAGAATTCCACCACCATTATTCTTTCCATGGAGCCATAATGTCTGGGAGAAACCTCACAGCTTCTTCACTTCAACCTGTCTTCAGTACCTTCGAAACCGGCTCCCAGAGCCCTGATTCTTATCGGAGAAAAGAATGTGTTTTCTGACCAATCGAGGGGCCAAGAAATTTGTACCACAATTTTGGAGGGAAAATTCTTCGATGCATCGTAGCCTCCCAAAACTCCATAAATTTGGAGAATCTTGCCTATTTCGACAGTGAGATTTCTGCCCACCGCCTGTGAGGTCGATGATATGTGGGGTTCAGCGTACCCAGATTAAAGGAGGATTTAATACAGGATACCCTGCCCACAAAATACAACGCAAATTCCAAGAAGAAACAACACGATAGTAGAAAATAGAACATTGTATATTTATTATCTTGTGAATAGGGTAAAAAATGGATAATGTTTTAGTTAGTTTAAGCAAAATGTGATTTTGACAAAAATGTCTGTGTTCGCTGTCTTTCAACAGTAGCAGAGTAATGTCTGTTTCTTTTGTTTTTGTATAGGTGTAAACTGTAAAGGAAAAAGGGGCGATCAATTTAAGTTGAAAAAGAGAGTGTGAATGAGGAATAAAAAGATAAAAGGAAAATGTACTTATGAATTGTTTTGGAGTCAGTTGTAAATTTGTTGTTGTTGTTGTTGTTTCCTAACCCACTTTCGGCTCTTAGTGTTGGGTTGAATCAGCGATGAAAATTACTGTCAGTCTTCTGTGACCTCTGCGCCCTTCTGACTGGCGACTGAATTTGAAATTCTGTATTTATTGTTGACTTTTTTTTTCACACTGGCTCGTTATCTTTTTTTGGTTTAGCAAATCGCCTCCTTTCATTGGTCAGAAAATTAATTTCACACCTTATTGCGAAATCTGTTTTTAATCGTTTTGATCCGATTTTGCGGGTGTGTAAATCTACTTTGTGTTTTTTAGTCATTTGTTGGAATGATATAGGATTTGTATCCTATAGATAGGAAGCTCCAGCACCTCTTTCACCAAAGAACTACTAAAAAGGGCTCTCAAAAATGAACGTCGGTCCACTATTCAAGACCAATCCAAAAAGCTGCATCCCTTCACCACTCCTTCTGACAAGATCACTGGACTTCTGTCGTCGACCCCCCCCCCAAAAAAAAAACTCACTCAGCTGCAAGCTTCCTTCTTCTGCGAACAAATTTCCAACTCTACAAGAACTGTGAGTGTTTCTATCAGAACCCTTAACAATAATCGCTTAAAGAACTCTTTAGGCGCTCAAAGAAATATTTTGAGCAAGACTTTTTAAGTTAAGAACATTTTCTCTTTTGCTTTTCTTTCTCTACTAATCGTCCTTTTATCCATTTACCTTTTTTTTCTGTCTATGTTGTAAATAAACATTTTCTTCTTTTGTTATTACTCACCGAACAGGAGTTTTTTCTTCATTCGTACGCGCCTAAAAGAGAGAGTTTGTCCACTGTAATCTTGCAGTTTACTTGCGTTTTTTCGCAAAAAATTTAAACCTCAACCCTATTTTTAACCTCAACTCTTTGATGCGGGAAAGCCGGGACAAATTTCCTAGCAGTATGCTTGAGGAGTGTTTGCGAATTTTCTTTTTATAGTTTGTGCAAAAACTGGTTGGAAGCACACTCAGGAAAAGAAAGGTGGGAGGTAGTACGAGTTCAATAGGTTCACTAGGCAAAACAAATCCACACTTCTCGTCTCGATCTCACCAGTGCCATGTTTAATGGATAACAGGAGATAACTGATAACTGACACGTGGCACGTGGAACTAGAACAGTCTTTGAGTGAAATCAAGGGTTCAGTTCGACATTTCAACCACCTGAAGAAGGTCGGAGCGTACAACGGCCGAAACGTTGTAATAAATATGGCGACAAAGATCAGGACAATAGTCCGAATAATATACATAATACCTCATCTCAGAAATATAGACAGATACTGCAATAATAAATATATCGTTCTTCGCTTCGGACGGCGAGTGCCGTATTGGAGATCGAGACGAGAAGTGTGGATTTGTTTTGCCTAGTGAACATATTGGACTCGTACTACCTCCCCACTTTTTTTCCCCTGTGTGTGCTTCCAACCAGTTTTTGCACAAACTATAAAAAGAAAATTCGCTCTTTGCATTTTCTCTGATAACTCCTGCACATAAGGCAGGCAGATTGTTTTCTGGGTGTTGTCCTCCTCTTGTACCCGCCCATCCCAGTTTTTTGGGGCTGCTGCCATGTACCCAGGATAGTTGCTACGTTGTGGGGTACTACTTATACTGACCAATTCTTTATCTAATGTCTCTGGGTCGCTACTTATGACTTTTAGTTTTGCCTCGGTGTTGTAAGCAGCGGACGACCCTTTTCTTTACGCTGTATGGATGGCGGGAGTTGAAATTGAGGTACTGTCCGGTGAATGGTATACGGATGTCTTGAACCCATGTTCTGTTCGAGATATTAGAACACCCAGGAATGGAAGTGTGTTGTTACTTTCTTTCTCCATTGTGAATTGTATCAAAGGTCTTATTGAGTTTGTAGTGACTACTACTATATTTGCCACGCCTACATTTTTCTCAACTGTGATTGGTTAAATAATAAATACTAATTATCACAGGACAATTTACTGATCGCATTCAGCACACTGAATTTTTCCTACCATTAATTCACAAACATGCTTTTGTTATAAAATCACCGATTGGTTAATTTTTCATCCAATCAGATATTTTTTATGTTCTTACAAAATTTCTCCCGAGTTTGTCCTGGGAGCCTTCCGGTAATAATAAAAGCCCGGGTTCGTTCCAAAATTAGACAGTAGATTTCACCAACTCACACGCGTCTACACAGACTATTCATTCTACTCACTGCGCATACACAGACACAGAACTTGAATTACATTCACCATCAGTTCTCTGTGAACAAGCCAAGTTGCAACAGCACTGTTATACAATAACACACAACTGAATTTACTGTATGTTCTTCTGAATACAACATTCTATTTCAATACAGAACTTTGAACATTCTATTCAGAAAACTTGCTTTATTACATTTTATCTTATTCAGCTAACAGATAAAGGGAAACTACTTTTTCTCCTTATTATTCACACATTACAAAAATTGTTTTGTATTTCTTGATTTTAATATATATTAGGTTGGTGCAAAAATAATGACGGTTTTTGACGTATTGTTTAACGTCAAAAACCGTCATTATTTTTGCACCAACCTAATATTTTATCGTTGAATAAAAATCGGTTTTCCATTGTTTTTCCTTGATTTAAAAATGTATAAATGTTAAATGCTCTTCAACATGCAGCCACATTAATCTTTTCAACATAAGCAGAATTTACAAGTTCACGTGGTCCAGTAGAACCTGAACATCTTCCTGGTGTGTCATCTACGTACCTTAACCATATAGTTGGCTTTAGAGATATAGATTCTAATGCCATTTCCTGAACGTATTCCATGTATATATATTCGCCATTGCTGTTCGTTTATTATTGCATATAGATACAATAATTGTGGCACATGGCCAAAGGGGAAGTGGGGAGAGGCTGGTCTTTGCTAATGAATGTGGGTCTTATTATTTATTTGTATGTAAAAAATACAAAATGTGCCACAAGGGCAAAGTGGAGGATGGGGACAAAGGACTGGTCTTCTCTAGTCTTAACTCATAACTAGCTAGTCACTTCCATTGATCCAATCGTATTTACAATATACCTTTCACCATAACACCACATTTGCACTTAACTCTCACAACACGATCACCAAAATACCTCAATTATTCAATTAGAATCCTAGCATGAAATTTTATTTACACAAAAAGCAGGGCGGGGGATACAATGAATATATTCAATGAATGAATTATATGTACAAAATAAATGTGTTAGTATCGGGTTCCGCCCTAAGGTGAAAGTGTGGCAGAAATCCTGGTTAACTGGGTAGAAATGTCAGATATTGAACATATCTGATCTTGCCAGAGAACAAGAATATCTGTCACCTAAAAAGTGGGGGAGGGAATGGGGAAGAAAAATAAATGTGGAACAAAAAGGGGAACTATGCACTTGCATACCATAGCTAGTTTTGACTAGTCGGTCAAATATAAAATCCTATCTTACCTTAACCGGGTCTGGGGTGACTGGCGTGTGGCCCAATATCCTTTTTCCTTCGCAACTAACAACCACTCAAGGTCAGCTCCTCTCACACGCACCAATTGCAAAACTCTCACCCAACATTTGCCGAATTTCAACAAAGAGAGACGCACCTTTTCTGCCCTGATCTTGACTTTAAGCTGATGCTTAAAGAAAGAGACGAGTTGAAGAGAGAACTTATCGCCTCCGTGAAATTCCTTCTGTCGCGTCGTCCACACAACCATTCGCATGATGCCAAGCAGACACAAGAGCACGTACTGCTGGTCCCTTGACATTGGCGGCACCACATTGGAACAAACGGTGCTGGCATCAAGGACAAAAACTTTCCACCCAAGATGCGTACCATGTAGCCTTCAATCAGCCTACACAGCGGGTATACGACGCTACAGTGAAGGAAAGCGTGCGCAATGGACTCCTCCCAGTCACTGCAGCGCACGCGCATTGGCGTGGCCACCAGCCCCGCTGCAAAAAGCTTCTTGCCGACCCAGAGAGCCCCTTGCAACACCAGCCAGGTGAGTGATGCCTCGTCGTAGTTGAGACATTTTAACCCGGGCACCCAAGGGATTACGGAGCGAAACTCCTCGTTCGTAAGACCGAGCTCGTCCTGGAGCCTCGGCGTCGGAGAGGCGATCCTTCACCTCTAAGAGGCGGCACAGCGCATTACAACATTCCTCATAGAAAGGGCATTTGTCTTAAGGCGTTCCCCCGCATGCACGCTTCCCAGAGACGGGAAGACAGGGCGAGCGTCTTCCTTCCAGAATACGCCCTGTTCATCTTCCCCATCTTCGGTACACATCCTTTGCAGGAAATTCAGGCGCACCGTGTGTTGACGAGTCTCAACACTGGGCATAGCTAGACCGCCTTCTGCAAGATGGAGACCTCGCGACATACCAGATGAGCCTTTCCTCTCCAAAGGAAAAGGTTATCAACGAACTTTTGTCGTTCGGTAGACGGGAGTGGAAGAACAGAAAGACGGTAAAGGAGAATCGGGTAGATGTGCGAGATGCACACTTCCTCCCCCCCTTCAAAGAAAGATTCCTTCAAGTTCACAGGCGTACTGCTTCCTCGACCCTCTTTCCGAACCTCCGAGCAGTTGGTGTCCAGCTGAAGTCCGGGCCCGAACCAGTTACCGAGTATCTTGACGGGCCCGGGGAGAGGAACACCCAGACTCAAGCCGACAGACATCGCGATTGATCTTGGCCACCGCCACCGTCTCATACCTTCAAATCTTTTTACCGACCTCGTAAATTTCAGCGGCGTTCTTAAACACCGACACGTCGTCGGCATAGGCGGAATACCTGGCAGCGTTGGTGGCGCCAGGCACCGAGATTCCGCGAAGGACCGGATTCGCCTTTAACTTGCGTAGGAAGGGCCTCAACACAAGAACGTAAAGCATAGGCGAAAGCGGACAACCTTGACGAATGGAGCGAGACAAGGTGAAAGGCTCCGACCTTACCCCGTTTACCTCCGCCGGAGCACCAGGGGACTTGTACAAGAGACGGATCCAGGTCTAACGTAATAAATCCTGCCTATTGCAGCTCTGTCCTGTCTCTCCAGTGGTTCTGGCCGAAAAGTAAACCACCCGGTCCTCCCCCGGTGAACTGAAGGAACCACCACTATCCGCCACGTTGTGAATTTTTGATCCGAACAGCAGTAGTTCGATCCCTCAGAACGATCCGGGGCTAGGATGAATTATATGGCTGGGTATTACGCTGAAAGGAACTCTCTATTCATGCAAAAAAAAGTTTCTTGTCGTAGCCGTAAAGACATGAAAAAGAAAAAATAAGTAACTCTTTCGGTTCCTGTACAAAGAGCCCTTTTTATGGGCCACTGTTTTTATGTCACTACCGAAGAATTTACACGAGTACAAAATATCGTAACGAGGTTCACTCGTTTGGGGTCGGAAGTGACAGAGAGAGAGAGTAGAAAAATTTCTGCCTAAACAATTTCGGCTGATCTAAGGGAAGTAATTCGTGGATCTTCGTCTGCACCCTACGATATAGCAATCTGCTTTCTCACAGCTTTGTTGACGAAGTTATCTGGATTCGTATGGGTTCTATTTCTATCTCTTGGTTCGGATCAGTCTTCTTGACGCAGGACAACCAACAGACCAGACTAGCAAATTCCAACAAGCCGTCTCTTCCGCGTTCTGATCTCCGATCTCCGTCCGCGTTCTCTCCGATCTCTGTCCGCGTTCTCTCCGATCTCCGATCTGACTAACTCAGGCATGCGGGCAGCTTATATAGAGAGAGGCGGAGCTAAACCATCTTTAAGCACCGCTCCCGAATTTTAATATGCAAATCGCCTTTGACCACCATGCAAGCTTTTCCGGTCCCCGAAACTCCGCGGGAAGCTAGTTTTCAAGAGGTACTAAAATCGGATTCGGACCTCCTGCTGGGTCTTCCGCAGACAACGTATACTTAAGTTTTTCCAAAACCACTTATTCCGTCTGGTTGAATTCCGCCATTTAGACCACCCAAAAGTCCAATTCGCCATTTATCACAAACTTTACTTTAACGAATCCGTCTCTTAATCAATTTGGAATTATTACATTTAATTAACTAATAACTCAACCCCAGACACAATTATTAAGAGAAAAAAAAAAAAAAAAAAACAAGAGAAAAAAAAAAAACTTATTTCTGGAATTACTCCGGAATCCCTTCTACCCAAGTAATTAGCACCTCCATCCTAATTCTTTAGCACTGTTGATTACTAAATCCACCTCGGGATGGGGCTGCTCTCTCTCTCTCTCTCTCTCTCTATGTCAGACAGGAGCAAAAGTGCGGCAAAAACCAGCAGACGCGAGAACAGCCTCAAGGAAGCGATGGTCCGCCCTATCGAATATCTTGGACTGATCCAAATTGATCAGCGCGGCTTCTCCGTCTACTTTTTCTGTGATCTGGCGTATCATATGAAGGTTATCCTGAATAGTCCTGCCCTTCACGGAACAAGTCTGTTCGGGGCCAATCAAGCTAGACAGGACAAGCTGCAGATGGTTGGCCAATACCCTCGCCAAAACCTTGACATTTGCATTTAGCATAGTCAGAGGGCGAAAATTATCTATCCCACCCCCGCCACCTTTGTCTTTGCAAAGCAACTTGATGACGCCCCTGGTGAAGCGTTGGGGTATATTCCCATTGTGCAGCCAGTGCCAGCAAAGGTACAAAGACGGGCGACAGCCCCAAGTACAACTTGTAGGGAAGACCGTCTATTCCCGGGGTCTTGTCTCGGCCGGCCAGCTTAAGCGCTTCCCAGACTTCCTCTTCGATGATGCTCCCCTCACACATATCCTCTTCGAAACGTCTCGAGACGAAGAAAGTCGGCCAGATATGTATCGAACTGAGCAGAACTCATTCCGGGTTCTCTGGAGAAGAGGTCCCGGAAATAAGACGGTAAGGCTTCGCAGATGCCTTCTTTTGTAGTAGCTTGTCGTCCGTCCGGTGCTGTGACACTGGGGAAATATCGATCCGAAGCGCTGCACAGTTCAGCGGCAATGTTCGTCGCCTCGGCAGACATTTTCTTTAGCCTAGACCTAACTACCAGAGCTTGGTCCTTCTTGATAAGCGAGGAGGCTAGCTCGGCCCTAGCTACTGAAACCTCCACACTATCTCCTGTTTGGATGGCATCCTCTAATCTAGCTTCGGTCGCTGTTTGTGCTGCTAATCTATCAGCTGCAAACGACCTAATGACAGATTTAAGATGGCCCCACCACTTATTCCCAACCACACTCCCCGCCATTTCCCTCTGTATGGTAACTGGTCGCGGAAGTCTTTCAAACCGAGCAAAGGCGTGTTGAGCTTCCAGTAACCAGTCAGGTTCTGGTTATAAGTTTGCACGTCGTTGCAGATGGTTTGATTTATAAAATTTGCATATTCAGACTGAATTTATTTAAGAAGCATGCAGTGATACTATCTGTAATTTTATTATTAATTTCTTTGTTATGTCAGACAGAATCAAGAAACACACTCACCAATGGAGTGGGAAGGGTAAAAATAAATGACGGAAAGGGAAAATCAAAGTCTGACCCAGCTGAGATGAAAAAAGGGGCCAAAAACAAACTGGGGAGGTTGGGAATCTCGACCTGGATCATAACAAAAGAGACTGCCGAGAACAGGCCAGGAGCACACTTAACAAGGAAAACAAATAGTGTCTAGCTTAACCAGGGGGAAGGATCACAGGAAACCGCCCCGTGGTGACCAAGTGTGCTTAAAAAGGAACTCAATGTTAGCCCCTTTCACAAAAACCAAGCTCGCTACTTTCACCCACCTTTCGCTGAAATCTGTCGATAAGAAACGCTTTCTATCAGTCCTGATCTTCACCTTCAGCTGATGCTGAAACCATCCGACCAGAGCCTGATGAGAATAACGTTCGTATCGCGAGATTCCCTCCATCCGCGTCGTCCATATCACCATTCGGGCCACGGCTAGCACCGTCAGAAACACCATTCGTTTCTTCCCAGAAAACTGGGGCGACACATTATCATACACGTATGCGAGATCGATGAGTAGGAGAATATCGGGAGCGATACGAGCCGTCAACTCGCCGACATAGTCCTAGAAAGGTCGCACCTGAGGACAATGTTACAAGGCGTGTGAAACCGTTTCTTTTAACCCATCGATGACAATCGGGCAAATCCACCCAGCTCCATCTGAATATCCTGTCATTGAGAGATAGCATGTTCCGAATCAATCGCCAGATAAGCGAAAACTCATGATTACTAGGGTAATTTGCCACTGGCACCCAAGACTAGAAAGAACGCAACTCAGCCAACGACAAGACGAACCACCCACAAAGAGGATCCTTCGCGACCCTCTCCACTAATTCACATTTTGAGGCCGTGAATTACACTGGACCGAGGAAAGACACTCAAGGCCGCTCGACAGACGCTGAGGAAAGTCGACAGTTTCCCGCACCTACGACGGCGCTTAGTCCAGCAAATAGTAAGGCTAGGGAAGACGTCTCTAACACTCCCTTCCAAAATCGATCCTCAGTCAAAACGCGGCGTAGGAAAGCCAGCCTCAAAAAGATGAACAATAAACGTTCGATCGCCTTCTTATGGTCCTTGCAAAGAGGAAGTACAGCCAAGCGATAACGCATAAGAGGGAAGACGTAAGTGCCACACGACTCAGCTCTGCTTTTCATGGACAACCTCCTTCGAAGCCAAGTCCTGACCGACGCTCCGACTTTTACCTGTAGTACTGACCAATTTTTCTCCAGCTGCAGGTCGGGTCCAAACCACACTCCAAGAATGCGAACAGGACCGTCCGTTCAGCCAAATGCCCCGGAAGAGCAACCCCCTTCCAGGAACCTAACCGCAAGCCTGATGACTTGCTGCGGTTAATCTTGGCCCCCGTTACCTTTCCGTACCGTTCAAGCGCCTTCTGTACCACCTCAGTCGTTGCGACACGACACGAAAATGGATACGTCATCGGCGTACGCGGAAACCTTGGCTCGAGCTCCACCAGGGACAGCAATTCCACGTAGGGCCAGACTGCTCGCCCCGTCCCTCAGCCGGCGAACGAGAGGCTCCAACGCTAAAGCGTAAAGTAGGGGCGACAGTAGGAAACCCTAACGAATCGACCGAGACAGCGCAAAAGCGCGCGTCTCTTTCCGTTCACCTGTACGACAGCACTCTCGGCAACTGACTGCGAACACTCCGTCAGGATCTTGGCCAAAATCTTTAATTCTGTGTTTAACAGAGTTATGGGCATGTAATCTTATAATCCCCGCCCTCCATCCCTTTTTTTTTCAACGGCGTCACCACACCCCTGGTAATCCGACTGGGGATGGAACCTGCTGAAACCAGTTGTTGAACACGACAGTCAAAATCAGCACAAAGGTGTGCGACAGCCTCAAGTACAATTCATAGGGTAAACCATCAAGTCCCGGAGACTTGCCTCTGCCGACCCTCTTCAATGCCAAGTAGACTTCACCCTCAGTGATCTCACCCTCGCAGCTAGTTGCTTCACTCGGCGAAAGCCGAGGAAAGTCAGTCAAATAGCTGCGACACTCATCACCACTGAGACCAGGCTCCTTGATAAACCGGCTTTCGAAATGCCGCTGAAACGCCTCACACATATTGTCAGTCTACCTCAGAGTACGATCGTCTGGGGGTTTGACCTCACGAATGTAACGATCAGAACCTCGACGGATCTCTTGTGCAATTGTACGCCTATGTTCACAGCTTCGTTAGACATCTTGTTTAACCTATGACTAACTGCCTGACCCTTGTAGCGCTCGCTAGTCGCTCACTCCAGAGCCTGCCTAGATAAATTTTAGGGAATCCCCCCAGCCTCCGCTCGGGACAGACTATATTTAAGCGTCTTCATCTTATTAGCCTTATCTAGTGCGAGCCGCTGGCTATATTCGGTGGTGAAGGACCTAATCCCATCCTTAATCTCTCCCACCACTTATTCCCAATAATTGCCCCCACTAGTTCCCTCTGCACTACTTTAATTAGCTGTTGCTGAACGTCCCACCTGTTCAGTAAAAACAGATTGAACTTCCAGTGTCCAGCCATACTAGGCGTAGAACCTAACGCTATCTGGGAACAGGCTCGAATAGCCTAACCAGTGAAACGTGGGACATTCTAATAAGTCTACATCGGCCCTCCTCACTAGTATTATATAACAGGTAGCTGGCTACCTGAGTAGACGGTCACTTACGTTCCCACGTCCACATCTCCTCCCTAGGATAATCGACGTTATCTATCAACGAGACCAAACTCGTCAATCAGATCAACCAGGCTGTGATCACTCAATGACCACCCGCTAGCTCCCCGGCACCTGTCTATATCAGGGTCCAGAATGGCATTTAGGCCCCCAGTAAGACTAAGCGCGACGAATGCACCAGAAACGGCCCTAACTGCCGATAAAACGAGAGACGCTCTGTCTGGTCGGTGGGGCATAAACCACAATGACCTGAAATGAATTATTGTTCACGGCAATATCAGCCACGATAAAAAAAGCCCCCACCCCGCCGCATCGACGTGGACAAGGTCTACCCTCGCACTACAAGGTACGTTTAACTAACAAGGAAACACCTCTGCTCAGCTGGTCCCCGAATGCTGAATAGACAACAAAGTCGCTAGACAACACACGAGCATCAACTTCGCAGACAAAGTGTGTTTCCTGGATCACAGCTACATCTACGCCGAAGGACAGGAAATCATGAAGTAGGCGGGCAGCCTTACCCCGATCCCTCAAGCCCCTCACATTCAAACTAGCTAACTTGAGAAACATTTTTCAAGTTTGGTTCCCCTAATCACAGACTGGACGGAAATCTGCTGGCAGTAATGACCCCGGCAGATTTTCCCTAGGCTCCCTGTCCCCATCTCTGTCGCCATGCGACCATCTAGGACAATGCCACTGACGTCCGTGCGAAATGTTAGCTTTAGAGCCCTATATAATGTGGAATGGAGAATAACAGGGACCTTCCCAGCGCAAAACTTCTGCAATTTCCTCAATTCAGGTGATCCCACCTCCACCCTTCTAATGACTGGAAATGTCCCCTTAGCCTCCCAAAGGGGATCCCATACAGTTAATCCCCTCCCCATATCCTTAATCAAAATTATGATATTTGAGGCTTTAGGGAAATTTCCAGTCTTCTACTGACACCCCACCGACTGAAGTTATTTTAAAGAGGGGCCTTAGTAATGTGTTTTTTTTTTTTTTTTTTTCGAGGAAACAAAATAGCCTGCCTGCCTGTCGACTTGACATATTTTCCCTTCTAGGGAATGGCCTCTTTTTTTTTGGGGGGGGGAGTGCTGGGAGGCACGGTGTTGGTGGGGGTAGAGTCAGTAGGAGGTGTATTGGAAGAAGGAGTATTGGAAGGAGGTGTGTTAGGAGCGGGACTTATGGGGGTAGCGGCTTTGGCTGAAAGAGTGTTGGGAAGTGGGGAAAGCATAACAAGAAAGGTTCCTTGCTGTATTGTTATCCGATTTTTGACTGCGGAAGCAGGGACGGAATGTGACCTGGTTTTTCTTTCTTGCTCACTTTTTCCTCTTCCTCCTCACTCTCTCTTTTTAAAGAGGCAGATCGAGGTGGGGGCATCTTCTCCATTTCCACCTCTTGTTTTTGCTCCAGTTGAGGGTCCTTTTGCTGCATCACCTGTACCTTTTTCTGCTGCTGTCCCTACTGTCACTCCTGCTCCATTTGGGGCTTCTCTCCGTCTTTTTGTTGCTTCTGATACTGGTCGCCTTTCTGCTCCTGCAGCGGGTCTTAAGATTTCTTCTACTCCTTTTTTGGTACATCCTGCTGGCGGGAAGGGGATGTAACTTTCGTTCCCCACTTCACTACTTTCGTATATTCTCTAGGAGCTTTTTTCGTTACTTTTGCGCTTGTGTCAGTGCTTTCCTTGCCAGTTATCTGTTCAGGTTGCAGTTCGTGACTCTTCCCAGGGAACGTTTTGGATAGATGACCGGTGGCCCCATGGGCCAATAGAGAGGTCGTCGACCTTCAACCCCCACGTAGATGGAACGTCTTTCACACATTAGTACATTTGGTATCGCCACAAAATTTTTCCAGGAAAACGTCGCCATAACTTCCACGTCCTCAGCAACTGGCAACTTCACCAAATTTTGAAAAGGAAAAACCCAAGTGGTCGAGCGCAATATACAGGAGTACTCTGTGCAGTATTACTTTTGATTTCTTGTTTCAAAGGTACTCTGTTTGGAGCCTCACCGACTTGGTTGTCATGATGCTACTCGTCAGTGCCTTTGCTGAGTCCTCTGATGCCAGCAGGATATCTCACATAGCTCTCCTTCTTCTGGCCAAGACTTTAGCCCCAATGTTCAGGCTCTTAATTGCTTCCTCCACGATCTCCCTGTTGACTCCGATCAGTTTGCGCGTCTTGACGTCCATAGTCAACAGAGAGATAGCTTTGGTGTTTTGGAGTCCACCGGTAACAATTCCTTTTCTTTCCAATTCTCATTTTCTTTCACAAAATTCTCAAATTTCTCCGTGAGACCCTTATAATATTCGGGTCATTTTGGGGCTGGTTTATCACCTGCCCACAACAAAGGGCTTGCTGGCGTGGGTATCACCTCTTGGAGTTGGGATTGTGCCATAATGTTAGCCTTCCCATGACACCGTTAAACAAACAAAAAAAAAATATGACGAGCAGAAATTTACGTAATACACCAAAATACAAGCAAAGGTGGACCAAATTTAACACTTACTTCGAAGACAAGCAAAAATGACAGTCAATCGTTCAATAGCAAAACCATTCACATTGCAAAAAGACATTCGCAACACCTCGACATTGCAAAGAAAAATTCCCTCACCGTCAGAAGCGAAAATCGAACTCCCGTTAAATGAGCGTACCATGTTTTTATGCACCTGACCCAGCCAGCACCAGCCAATAAAAATGTGTACAAGCAACACTACCACTTCCATCAGCAAGAAGTGCTCTCCGATACACCGTCCGTCCGAAGCTTGTCCATCTGCCGTCTCCACACTCCCTTGCAAAACATACACACGACTCTGGCCCTTTTGGGTCGCCGAGATAAGTCACCTCTACACTCTTCCCTGATCTCCTGATCACAGCTGATGCATCCCGGGGCAGGTCTCTTCTGTCGGGTATTCCTTCGAAGATGAATAGCGAGAGTCTCGTTCTCAGACGAACTACGGCCTGGAGTGTCATCTGGTGCTCTGGCATTGGTGAACTAGATTTTAAATCTCAGATCGTTCACTCTCCTCTGTGTCCCTATCAGAGCCTGATGATGGATATGATCCTAGAAAAAGGCGTAAATTTTTCACGTCCGCGGCGTTCCATCAATCTGCACCGACTGCGGACTGATTACTTTGGTTACGCGACCCGTTTTGAATTTGGCCGTGCATCTACCGTGTGGAGACTTTACCCAGAAGATGACCTCTTCTTTGTATAGTCCTTGAATTTTTTCCGGTGCAAATGATGGCGTGGTATCGATGTTTCGTAACCGGATGTGGTACCTATGCAGCATGTCGACTGGTGCTGTGGAAGCTGAAAGACTGTCCTTGGGAGTGACATTGTGCCAATAGACCGCCTCTGGCACCGAACATTGCTTTCTGGCTGCGATGGTTTTGATACATTATGACAGCGTTCGACACTCCCATTCCCAGCCGGTACATGGACGCATCGGAATCTCAAGTGTACCCCCAGCTATTTAAAAATTTCTTACAGGTGAACGCAGTATCGTTATCTGTCAATATTTCAGTTGGAGGGCGCTGCTCATAGAAAATTGATTTCAGCTGACGAATAACACTAGCGGAATCTTGTCGACACAGCGGCCGCCATATCGCGAATCGAGAAGGACCACAATCAATGAGTGTTAGAAAATGACCGCCTCTGTAGTGGGCAATGTCCATCGCCAATCTACTCCAAGTTAATTTTACACCTAGTTTCCCTTTCTTCCAACGCATTTCGCAGGTTTTGTCAACAGATTCGATGAGTTTTCTAGACACTAATAGGTCAAAAGACCTGTCAAAGTACAAGGTTCTCTTCATACCTTGGTGGTGTATATTGGCCACCTGGTTCTTGTTCAATCTACTCTCCACAATGGTGCAGCCTTTCGGCAGTGGTTCTTCTCTATGCCTATGTAAATGCAACCACCTCCGTAGCACTCGGGTCAGGCAGTCTGCGCGGTTTAGTCAGGATTTCACCAGCGTCAAGGCGTATTCCTCTGTCAATGCTCGCAATGTCTCTAAGCGCCGTCTTATCAGCATCTCACCAGCCGCCCTTGTTTTCACCCGTGCCTTCCCAGTCAGGGTGTCAGATATCTTTAGCTGGACGCAACCAACTAGCATCCTCCACAATGCTCCCATTCACTTCTAGTGCCACTCCTGTGGCCACAGAGCTTGCGTCCATCCAAACCTTCATCTCACTACCATCAACGCACCAGTCTCCTCTCACGGGATCTATCTCGCGTACCTTAGCCACTGTTTCCGTTAGCATGCAACGGAGAGAGTTTTCATCATCCCATCCGTTGGTCACTGTGGTCGCCTGCCGCTCTCCGCCAGTCACATACAAGGAAATGACCCACAAGTTTCCCGCATAAGGAAAAGATGCTCCGACGGGTGACTAGCTGTGGAACGTCTGGGACTTCGCTTCTCTGTTTCCATCGAAGTATGCCGTCCTCCCCACAGCCCAAGACTTTGGCTCTGTCTTCTAATCGCTCTGGATCTTTACAGACGAGCCCATGATCAGAGAGATGCTGCCGAACGTGCGCTGCAGAAACCAGTTGTTCATTGATGAAAATGTCATCAATATATGCCGGCGTGGCGCTCTTAATCGCCTAATCTTGATTCACTACTGCGTAGATGATAGCTCTTATGATGAGCAGTACCACATTTAACCCGGAACCCAATCGTGTAAGGCAAAATCGCTGACCCTTAAAAACCACAGTCTGAAAGGGCCATAACACCTTATCAACATGAATTTGCAAATAGTCCTTTCTTATGTCCAAAAGCGATACATCGGCTTCTTGTCATCGCCATTCTTCAAGCTTCTTCGCGCACACGTCTGCGTCAGAAGTGAATGCCGCCACAAATTGATTCAATTCTCGGTAGTCGAACACCGGTCGGACCTTCTGCGTGTGCTCTTGTACAATCGCCATCAAAAGAATCAAACCCTTTGGTGGGCCAAGCTCCTTTTCGGGATATGGCAACAGGCATCCATTTTGTTGCCACAATAGAAGTTCTTTCTCGTACCCATCCCGAGCATAGAAGGGCACTGTATATTCTTGCATATTGTTTTTCAATTGACTGGATGCGTGACCACTCGCCCGTTTCCATGAGGCGGTCCATACTTTATTATTTTTGTCGAATGTTACGCTAAAGCCAGGCTCTTCAATAGAAATAGAGGTACACAGGCTTATGCTTTCTTCAGGAAAGCGTACTTCACCTGGTCTGGTTAGATACATGCCTCCGAGCTCCCTGTTTGCGTCGATCCTGAGAATAAGATCATATCCCAAGAATCGTCTATCAACGATCAGGGCCTCAATAGTCACAGGACGAGACTCCTTGATGCCCAACTTGATTTTGCCGCACTTCAGGGTTCTCCCAGCAACTGTTAATACTTTCACATCTTTCTGCCTCCAAAGACGGCATACCAGCGTCTGTGAGCATCCACCAGAGCGGCACATTTCTGTCCATTAACAAATACCTCTACAGCAGGCAGTTCCCGTTTCTGTAATTGTTTGGGAAGAAGACTGGCGCTGACGTCTTCTTCCCTCAGGCGTTTCTCTGATATGTGCACTCCGATGATATATGCCCGACTTTGTCGCATTTAAAACACCTCATCTCACGGCGGGTACTTCGCGCTCGATTATCCGTCCTCTCTGAACGCCCCTGCATACAATCTCAGGCTATATGGTTATGACCAGAGCACCTATAGCACATGACAGCTTTTCTACGTGAGTTAGTGGGAAGAACGCGTTTGTTGAGCAGACGCGGAGACCAATTCCTCAGTCATGATAGCCCGAGCATGGGTTAGCAACTGCCCCACAGTCATAGTCTCTATCCTAGGCGACGCCTGAAGAAGCTGCCTAACATGTTGTGGTAGACCGGATACAAATGCGCACGCCATCCAACGTTCCGGTAACTCGACCAAAAATTCATCCACTGTTTCATCTTGTCGAAGTCATCGCGCCACGAATTGGTCAAACGCATTGAACGCATCTGTTGCGTATGTAGGCATAATGGCCCGTTTGACCTTTTACACGTCTGTCTTCTGTTCCTTACTCAGTTGCCCTTACATGGAAGGGCACAGAGGCAAAACACGCTCGACTTTGTCCATGGCACAGAGCTCGCAAACTAACTAAACGTTTTCGATCCATTTACGATCGGCAGGTCAGTCGCGGTACTGCTGCACTCCGGAATCAGCCGGATATCAAAGGACTTGTCCGACATCATGGAAAGGAAGAGGAAAAACAGTTGCCGAAATAGCTTGTGCAAAAATTGGTTGGAAGCACACGCAGGAAAAGAAAGAAGGTGGAAGGTTGTACGAGTCCGATAGGTTCACTAGGCAAAACACATCCACGCTTCTCGTCTCGATCGGCAATACGCCACTCACCGTCCAAAGCTAAAAACGAACTCCCGTTAAATGAGCGTAACATGTTTTTATACACCTGACCCAGCCAACACTCGGCCAATGAGCGCCCAGAACCAGCCAATAAAAATGGCTACAAGCGACAACACCACCTCCATCAGCACGAAGTGCTGTCTGATTCACCGTCCGAAGCTCGTTGATTTGCCGTCTCCACAGTCCCTTGCAAAACATACACGCCACTTTTGAGTTGCCGAAGTATTTTCTGACGAACGAGAGAGTTGGAAAATATAAAAAGAAATTTCACCACCATTACCCTGACCATGGTGCCATAAAGTCTAGTGATAACGCTCACAAATTGTCGGGCCCTTGCTTCTAAACAGCAGCTCTCAAAACCTTGGCTCTTATCAGAGATAAGAATATATTTTCTAACCAATGAAGGGGCCAGGAAATTTGTATAGCAATTTTAGGGGGAAAAGTCCCCGATATTTATGAGCCTCCTAATCTCCATAAGTACGGAGAATCTTTGCCTATTTGGCAGTACGTATTCGAAAACCGTCCGTAATAACATCAGGTCGGCGGCAGAATACCAGTCAGCTTCGCAGTCAGCTTCAAGAAAGATCTACTCGCTGGACTGTAAAGACAGAACGCCAGTCCACTACTAAGAAAAAATTGAGATCTGTCTCCTTGCAACTAGAAGATTTCTGTCGCCGGCCTACGAACTCACTCAACTTTCAAAATTCGTATCGTTCGATAGTTTCCTCCTCTATAAGAACTCTGAACAAATCTGTGGGTTCAATCTTCAACAATCTACTCACTTAAGGAAATTTTTACTAGGCTCTCAGAGAAATATTTTGAGCAAGCCTTTTTTTATGAACATTTTCTTTTCCTTAACTTTAGTTAACGGAATTTTCTTCTCCCTTTCTTTCTCTCGTAAATTGTGTATATCCTTATACCTTTTTTGTGCATGTAAATAAACATTTTCTTCCTTTATTGTTACAAACCGAGTAGGAGTTTGAGTCTTTATTCTTCCGCCTAAAAATAGAGAATTGTCCGCTATAATCCTTGAAGCCGTTGTTACTTTTTTCCAGTTTTGTCATATTTTTAAGCTCTACCCTTTCATGTGGGAAAGCTGGAACATTTTCCCACAAAATTCCTGAATATGTTATAATTTATTTCAGTTGTAGTAAGTGCGAAATAATAATAAAACTCCCTTCATCCACACCCTTCAAATTCGGAGGACTTAGGAAGAAGAAAGAAAGGAACTTGTCAGCCTATATGAAATTTTCTTTGGACCCATGAAAACCTTGCCTTCACTGAAAGTAAACGGTCAGCCAAGAAGAAGAAGAGTGTGGCGGGCCTACGCGAAATTCTTTCTGATATAAAATGAGAAGAAACATTAAATTAATCAGAGAAAGGTGTCTGAAGTCATGTGAAAGGTTTCATCTTAGTTCCTCACGACCTGCGTTGAAGAAATGTCTCCTAAATTAGCTGGTACTAAGCATTTTACAAAATTAGATGCGAAACATGGATACTGGGCAATATATATATCAATGAAGAATCAAATCTATTCACATACTTCAATGCAACTTTTAGTAGATACGGATAATTTAAGATGTCCTTTTGGTTTTAAGATGTCACAGGACATATATCAACAGAAAATGGATCAAATACTGGAAGATTGTGAAGAAGCCATTGGCATATTTGATATCTGCGTATATGGCAAAACAGTCGAAGAACACGATATAAATTTGCGAACACTGGATACAACCAGAAGATATGGTCTACTTTTCAATAAACAAAAATACAAAATAAGACAAAAACATATTTTATGGTCTTATTTGGGATGAAAATGATTCCCACCCAGATCCAGAGAAATGCTACAAAATCACGTCATAGCCTACAACTGCAAACCGAGAACTTCAGCATGATCCAATACCTAAGCCCTTTAATACCAGAACTTAGTTCCAAAACAACTCTACTGAGATCATTACCCAAGAAGGACACTGAATATTGTCGAGTTACCGCCTGCTAATTTTCGAAACCGCTACTAAGGGACGCTCCCAGAATTATAAATATTCTGCGATATTTTTCTCGCTCTCTTCTCACCTTATTCGTCAAGATGTAACCTATTGTGGAGAATGCGTTTCGTTTGGAAAACAATATATACACACACACTTACGTACATGCATTCACTCGCGACACATACTTTGGACCAAAAAGTATTTCACGTATATTTGTTACACACATTATTGTCTTTGTCTCTTGTATACCTTTGTTGTCAATACATTATCATTTGTTTGTACATATATATTGGTTCTTGTTGCTTCTTTACATTTCTTTACGTGAACTCACATCCTGATTCTGCTATGATTGTTGGGGGTATTTCTGGAGACAGCGTGTTATTCCCGATTTCAAACACCGACGTTACTAACGCCCACAGCAAGTTGGGAAGCTTACACTGACCCGCAACAATATCAGTGGAATAAAACACACGAAAAAGCTCTTCAAAAATTGAAAGATCGTGTTCATGCTCTGCTGGGCTTACTTCATACCTAATGCAAAGAAATCAATGAAGACAAAATTGTTGAATTTGCTCGCAAAAGATTGACTGATGTAGAAT